>CAUYQG010066544.1:0-13590 GCA_963574415.1 Tarsius wallacei | reverse complement strand
AAGAAAACAGGGAAAAGAGGACTCCATATATCTTGGACAAATTGGACCTAGAATTAGCCTATGAGGTTACTAAGTAAATTGACTGCATATTTTACAAACTCCTATGGCCTTTAAGAAACTGGATTGTTGTTGAATCTCTATCATTCTGATGTATATTTTAGAATATATTTCATTGTTAAACTTGTGTGTGTGTGTGTGTGTGTGTGTGTGAAATTATGCCACTAGTGTGAAGAACAAAGACAAGAGATACTTGAAATCGGTAATATTTCTGAATTTAGATTTTCAAATAAATTAGAAGGTAGAAAGTGAGACTGAAAATTACTTTCTTTGAGAGTCTGGATATTGGGTGAACTGACTGTAGTCTTGGCTCAAACACTATGATCTTAAATCACACAGCACATGCTGAGAAGACATAAATAACATCCTCAACCTAGAGGATAGGAATGCATGGATGGCTAAACGAAACTATTTAGTTTGGCATGTGTTACATGAGATCTCACCACACTCATGATCTTACTTCTATTTAGACTCACCTTATTCATCTCCTCATGTATACATGCCATCCTGCTCAAATGCTTGAGCAAATTTCCTCATTCCTGTCCCATCACATATCATGATGATCAGCCAGCATCCATTCATTTATATCTCCTTCTTCCTCTTACAAGAGTAATATATACATGTGTTTTATTCTTGCTTTGGGACAAGATTTGTTAAGAGCCTATTCTATTCATATATATCATCTCATTTAATTCTAATGACAGGCAGTACTATAACTTAGAAGCTATTACTCAAATATTCAGTTGAGGAAATTGAATCTCAAAAGATTAAATGACTTCCCCAAGATTATGCAACTAACTTCACGTACCATAAGCATCAAAGTCAAGTTTGAAAACAGGCTCTCATCTAACTACTGCACATTCCTCAAGTTTTGTAGTGAATAGGTATGCAACAAATGTATCTAATAAATACCTTCTACCTTACTTTTTTCATATTTGTGTGAATGTATGTCTGAATTTGCATAAGCACATCCCTATACTGTGTAAATTTATATGGTGCACAATTTCTAATGTATATGTTCCAAGTGTTTAATTTTAAGTCAATTGTTTGAGAGGCAAAATACTTTTTCTACAAAAATAATATTATAAAAGAAGGTATCATGTCACATGTACCACTAAGTGCCTACTGAACACACAAAGTGTCACAATACAGGTAGCCACCATATATGCAATATTCTATATAAGCATATATTTCTAGTTGTGTTTTCTCATGAGCCAGGAGCTGGGACTTCCCATTGTCTGACCATCCCAGCTTATGTGGATATGAGGATAAGTACCTTCCCAGGTGTGTAGATACTTTAGATATATTGCAGACCATAAATACATGCTGACAGAGACCATAATACATGGTACATGATGCCTATGACACATGACACCCGTGCCTGGGCAACACAGCAAGATCTCATCTATAAAATAAATCAACAGAAGATTTGTCTTTCTGGCTCATACTAGAATTAGAACACAAAAGGCTTTGACCCAACAGTGTTCAGACCAACTCATGGTCACATATAATCTTGGACGCCACCATCTAGAGACAAAATTCTAAAAAAGATCCATTAATATGGCTACAAGAATAGAACACTGGACCCAGAAAACAAAGGCTTTAAAAATGAGATTATTTGATCTAGTTGAAAGCTGACCTAGTACATGTATTGAATCTCTGAGTCATTTTTACCCAGAGGTGGCTGACCATGAGAATCTTGTTTCCACTGGAAAAAAAAGAACACAGAGTGAAAATGGAAAAGATTTATTTAAGTTGGATAGAAAGATATATTTTGGGGTAGAGCATATGGTCTTTCAAAGATTTAAGTTACCAAGGTAAATTGTAGAATTTTAAGAATAGCAGGAATGCTCTTTTTTGAATTGCTTGAATGTCACACACACTGGAGGCAAGGCTGGAGGAGGTGCTCTTTCGGGTCATTCACTAGCCCATGAAGCTAGGAATAAAGCCAAGTTTTAATGAAATCCTGAACAGCTTTCTACTTGTTTCCCTGGAATTAATATGTTAAATAAGTGAAAACCTGCATATATGTGGTGTTTTATCAATGTAGAGATCGGAAATAATTTTTCAAGGGAACAAATAGCACTTCACTGAGTTCCTGGAGCAACAGGAAGTAAACACACATAAAAACAATTACCAGATTGAAAAGCCCTTCCCCTAACCTCTTGTAAATCCTAAGTACTACTTTGATGAGAATGTTCTCTCAATTCTCCAAAATGATGTATTATTTACCTACTAGGGAAAAATTAGCTGGGCATGCAAATAGATTCCCAATTGAAGAACTCCAACTTACTCTTAGTTTTGTAATTCATCATTTGTTACTCCACAGTTATAAATAAATTAGTCTAAAATATAGCAAGGTCATCAAGGCAGATGCCAGCATGCTTCTCTACCCAGGGTCGTACACAACAAGGTATGGAAGTCAGGCAAAATCACAGTGAAAAAAAAAAAAACCCCCTTCTCTCCAAGGCTTTTGAAGTACACTAAATTCAGGGAAACTATTGTAATAAAAAAAAAAAAAAAAGTACTAGATTTGGAATCAAAGGTCTTCAGTTCAAGTTGTGGTTCAGGAACACTCAAGCACTGTAACCTTGGGTAAGTCAGTCTCTCAAACTCAGTTTTTTAATCTGCAAAGTAAAAGTGATACTAACTATACTAAAAAGGTATTGCAATAACTTTTAAACTTGTATAAGCATGTACCTAGGCAGAGAAGGTACTCAGTGGTTGAAAGTTGTTGTCAATTAGTTACCTTTTTCCTTTGTTTTGAAAATCACAGCCAACTCTAATAACAAAAACAGAGAAGAGTGATAAGCAATCTTCAGGGATTTTGTGGAAGTTCATGGTAATGTGACTGGAAAAGGAGTCAATTGAATAGCCCAATATATACATCCAAGATCATGAGTCCCAAGTCCCACATCTGTCCCTAGCCCTGTAAGCCACTACCCATCCCTCTGATCCAAGGTAGTTTGGGGTCCAGGGAGCACAGTCTTGCTGATTTCACCCTTAGAAACAGTCCTAAGCCAATGACAACCAAGGTGGCCCCAAGTTCACCAACTTTTGTGTGTAATTCTTTAATATCCAAATAAAGTGACCCAAACCCCATTCCTGATACTGTGGAAATCCTGGTGCCCTTTTTCATGTGTTCTGGGATTTCTGAGGCCTGGGATGAGGGCTGCACTCATGTTTTCCATTGCTGCTCATTAGGAATATCTGCTGGCAACTCAATTCCCTGCTCCCCTTTCCCCATTTCTTCTTGAAGCAGTTCTTTCCTCTCTAGTCTGATTCTCCCTGGCATCAGGGAGAAAGAAAGTTTGGGGATAATAGGAATGATTGCAGCACAGAGCTGAACACATCTGTATATTAAATTTTAGATGTTCCTAGAAACTTGTCTCCCATCAGTAAACAGAAATTTCTCACTGACGATAAAAATTTGGGCTCTGGACTGCAGCCAGGTTGCTGGGACCCCTTCTTCTCACTCCTCTTACACTTTCTACTTTTCTTCTCTTTTCCAGGGTGACTAGCAAAGAAGCTCTAAATTCCTCTTGCATTAGAGAACTTGGATGATCTTTTTCATTCTCCCCCATCTAGATTGGCACCAGAGCCTTTGGCCCACTTTTCACAGACAATAGAACCATTAAAGTACTTTTCTGGGGAATGGGGAAAGTTTTCCTTAAGTAGAATTCTCCTCCTGGAATAAACAGCAAACAGCTCAAACAGGAGCAAGCTTTAAATAAATATTTATATATGTATGTAAATATACACACACACATATGTATACACACACACACACACACACACACACACACACACACACACTTTTCTTCCTACTTCATACAATTTAGGGTAATATACTGTCCTGTTATCAAATATAGATAGACGATGCTACACTAATGGCAAATCAGGATAGTCTGCCAAGAACAAGCACCATTCGCAGGAAGGTGAATAGAAAGGCTGTGTGTAAACATTTTCTTTTGTTTTGGTTTTTCTCAACAGGAGACTTGTTCTTCGAGGCTTTTCAGCACCTTCTAATATTTCAACCCTTAAGATTATAATGAGCTTCCAACCTAAGCCCAACCTAGGTAGCAGTATCGGAACAGAGTTCTAGAGGTCCCAGAAAATGGCAGAGGCCAACAAGCTCCTCCAAGTAGTAGTGTCCTCCGTTGTTATGCACCTGCTGAAGAAGCCAGATAAGTCTATGCAGACGTAAAGTCCACTGGCCTAAAACTCCCAAAGCCAATGTGAAGAAGGCAAAACTCAGAACGAGGAAAGTTATAGAAAACCCCAGCTATTTCCTATGCTATCTAAAGTCCTAACACGGGAAAAGGGGAAGTTTTACTGAAATCTAGGAGTTGACGATATAGCTGCCTTTATGAAATGTGTCTAAACCTTGCCAGATATTTGCTGAGAAAAATCTGATCATTCTTTCAACCATGGAAATCTGGCCACTTCTTTTGCTTCCATCATCACCTTCCTTATCAGTTGTTATGAACACTCTCCTGGAGTTCTGTAAGCTTCTCTTATCCAATTTACTCACATCCAAACTGACCTCCCTCCCTTCTATTTTCCAGACTGTAGCTTGTGTGATCTTTCCAAATGTTAGCTTTGATAATGACAGTCCTACCACCATCTCTCTGCTAATAACTAATGCTTAAAAATTTCAATGACTTTGTAGACCTCATGGGATAAAGACATGGCGTACAAGTTCATGGATGGTCTACCTTCTACCTGCCACTGAATGGTCTAGCCTCTATTTACCTCTTCTCCGCTCTGATCTGCTCAGGCTACAGAGACCCTTGCTCAGTCCCTCTGATTCATAGTACTTCCACTTGCCATGGGTCTCTCTTTTGGGAACACTTTTTCCCTCATTAACTCTTACTCTTTCTTAAGATGACAGTTCAGATATTGCTTTCTCAAGGAGGCCTTCCCTGTCCTCTTTGAAGCACCACATGCTTCTAATAGCACAGTGCTAATTTTACATTAATTTGGTTGTTTATCTGATAAATGTCTGGCCCTTCCATTAGACTGTAAGCTTCGTGAAGATGACAATTATGTTTGAATTTTTTACCAATATATTTCTTTGTTGAATAAATGAACAGATTGGCTTATTATTCAACAGATATGTTTTATGTACTTGAGAGATTAAGAAAGTTTTCAATCAATTTTCAAATAGCCATGATGTTTTAAAGCTCTTTATCACAAATGAGGAGTGTTGTTTGTACAAGATTTGCCATGATTAGGTTTGTTACTCTTATTATCATGATAGCTGGTTTATTGTCAATATCTTTGCCTTTGTAATACAGCATTTTATAACTATTATTACATTCTTTAATTAGATTTTATACTTTCGTTATTTATAAAATGTGTTTGTGAAAGCCAAATCCCATTGAAAAGAGACTATATTAAGACTCCAGAAATACTCCACTGTGGCTAGAGGGTAATTTTAGAACTAAGGGTTGCCTATGGATTTCCTTTATTAGCATTTCTAGGAAGTGGAAGCCATTTGAAAAATTAAGGCCTTGAGAAAGATCAAGGCAACATTTATAGCCACTTAAAGAGTAACATTTTCTAATGATAAACTCATCACATTATACTTGGATGGGACCTTAGAGGTCATTTACCCACATTCCTTATTTCAAACACGATAAAGCTAAGCTCAGACTTCCGTAAGGTCTTATAGCCAAAGTAAGCCCTGGATCTATTTTTATTCAGCTCCTCTGAAACTATCAAATATTAAATCAGAAGCAAACCCATCAAAACTGAGAGTCCTAGCTATTCATATCCCACTGTCATGGAGCCAACTGGGATGTAAATAGCCTTCCAGGTTGTAGGGCTAGAATTCCATATAGACAGACACTCATCTTTATTTGTTATTTAATGCCTGTCTATATTTAGAAACCAGCTCTGCTATGTAATTCTATACATGAAGGAAAAGATACTTCAAGATCACTTATATATAAGTCACTTCCTCAAGAAAACCTTCTACCTTAAACAAACATGCTCTGCCACTACAAAAAAGGGTAAGGTCCAGTGTGACCCCAAGGTCAGCTGTACACTTCCCCAAGGTTGGTTCCTGTAGCTGCTGTTTTCACCCACATCCAGATTTAAAACTCAATACCTATTTGATCTCACCCAAAGCAAGGTATTCACTCTAATGTTAATAAGCAATTCAGTCTTTATTGAAGATAAGTAGGGGAGGAGGAAGTGGCATTAATTCACAATAATCTCAGCAAACAACTAAAAAACTGTCAGAAATTTCTACGCTTTCTAAGTCCCTGTTCAGACAAGCTGCACTAGAGGTTTTGATTTTTTCTTAAATTTTCCCTCTAAGGTATACAACTTCATTTCTCCTTTCCTCCCTTCCAAAATTCCCCTTTCCTCAGGAATGTCCTACTCCTTTCCTACCCAGTCCCTATTTTTTTCAAAGTACTGTATTTATATCTTTACTACTATCTAGCCCGGGCATGGTGGCTCATCCTGCAAGCCCAGTACTTTGGCAGGCTGAAGTAGGAGAATTGTTTGAACCCAGGAGTTCAAGACCAGCCTGTGCAAGACTGTGATACTACAAAAAAAAAAAAAAAGAGCCAGAAGTGACGTGGTGGTGTGTGTCTATAATCCCAGGTTCTCAGGAGGCTGAGGCAGAAGGATCACCTGAGCCCAGGAGGTCGAAGTGATTGCGCCACCACACTCCAGCCTGGGAGACACTGACTCAAAAAAAAAAACTATTATTTTTAAACTTTCACATCCAACTCATCAAGGAATTTTACAAAACAAAGTAACTCCAGTTGATAGGACCCAGTTTCTTTTTAGAATCATGTAGGTATTTTGTTACTTGAAATATATATATTTTTTGTGCTTTTTCTAAACACATACCTAATTCTCCCCTGAAGGAATTCTGGTGATTGCAAAAGACAGTTGCATTCTTACAAGCCAACAACAAACAGGCAGAGAACCAATTAAAAAGCACAATCTCATTCACAATAGTCACAAAAAAAAAAAAAATGAAATACCTCAACATCTTCCTAATCAGAGAAGTGAAAGACCTTTACAATAAAAACTACAAAACACCACTGCCCAAAGAGATCCAAGAAGACAAACAAATGGAAAAATATTCCATGCTCATGGATAGGAAGAATCAACATTGCTAAGATGTCCATTCTACCAAAGACAATTTACAGATTCAGCGCATTACCAATTAAATTACCAACATCATTCTTCTCAGACCTGGAAATGAAAATACATAAATTCATATGGAAACATAAACAATCACGAATAGCCAAAACAATCCTTAGGAAAAAAAAAAAAAACAAAGCTGGAGGTATCACACTTACATGCTTTAAACTTCATGACAAGGCTACATAATCAAAATAACCTGGTATTGGTATAAGAACAAGCATATGGATCAATGAAACAGGATAGAGATTCCGGAAGCAAAATCTCAATTTCTCAACCAACTCATCTTCGACAAAGCCTCCAACAATAACCACTGGGGAGAGGAGAACTTATTCAGTAAATAGTGCTGGGAAAACTGGCTGACCACAGAAGATTAAAACAAGACCCCTATCACCATACGCAAAAATCAACTCTAAATGGTTCAAAGACCTAAATATAAAACCTCGAACTATAAGAACCTTAGAAAATACAGGAGACATTCTTACAGAAATCGGAGTAGGCAACCAATTCCTAATCAAAACCCCAGATGTCCATGCCATAAGAAATAAAATAGACAAGTGGTATCTCATTAAACTGAAAAACTTCTGCAAAGCAAAAGAAACCATCAAGAGAGCAGGGAGACAGCCCACAAAATGAGAAAAAATAGATCTGTATATCTGACAAAGGCCTAACATCCAGGATCTACAAAGAACTCAAATGTGCCAAAAGGAAAAAAAAAAAAAACACGTAGTACCATTAAAAAGTTTGCAAAAGACATAAATAGACACTTCTCAAAAGTGGCCAGCCAACAGACACATGAAAAGGTGCTCAGCATCACTAATCATCAGAGAAATGCAAGTCAAAACCACACTGAGATACCACCTAACTCCAGTAAGAATGGTCATCATTAATAAAACGAATGCTGGCAAGGATGCAGAGAAAAAGGAATGCTTCTACACTGCGGGTGAGAATGCAAACTAGTTCAGTCTCTGTGGAAAACAGTATGGCGATTTCTAAAAGAACTAGACATTGACCTTCCATATGACCCAGCAATCTCCCTTCTGGGAATCTACCCGGAGGCACTCAAATAATTCTACAAAAAAGAAACCTGCACACACATGTTTATTGCAGCAGTGCTCACAATAACAAAAACGTGGGACCAATCATGCTGCCCATCAAAACTGGACTAGATTTTTTAAAATGTGGTACATATACACAATGGGATATTATGCAGCCATAAGAAAAGACAAACATGTGGACTTTACAGCAACTTGGATGGATTTAGAGTCTATAATACTTAGTGATCTGTCACAGAACCAAAAACAGAGTACCACATGTTCTCACTCATAGGTGGACCCTGGCCATTTACCATAATACTATAAAAAAGGGATTAGCTGTAGCAGAATACTGCTGGAGAGGGGGTTGGGGACGTAGCAGGATACGCAATATCAATAAGAGTACGTGATCTCAACCCAGGCAAAGTGGGGACCAAAGGGAGGCCCAAACTTTACCTGTTGGATGTCCAGTTGTATACCTAATCCTGAATTGTACCTCACATCTTTAAGATAAAATATTTTAAAAATTAAAATATTAAATTAAATTTTAATAGAAGAACATTTCCCCATAGCAGTAAGAAGAAACTTTCCCAAAGTGATCTGATTCCTCTCAGGGCACGTTGCTGTTTCAGATTCCTTTAAAATATCTTTTCCCTTAATGATAATGAAATGATTAGCTAATGATTTTAGACTCTTCTTTGTAAGGAGAACAGATGCCTTCAACCTGCAACTAGATGACTATCAGATGTCCAAACTCTCATTAGTGACACTACCATCAGGCCATCCAAAAATTTCATGATAAAACTCCAAGGAAAAAAATGTTTTACAAGCAAATTGTATGCTAACAACCATTGCAGTCTGAGAACTCACTCTCATAAGTGTTAATAAGACTAAAATAACAACTAGAATAGATAATATCTACCAAAGAGAAATTATTAGGTTTTTTATTCCTCTTCTGAGGAATTTTTAAATTATAAAGATTTGCATTAAAAGCAAAGACACTTTTGAAAACTCCCTTCACAAACAGTGCCATCAGTAATCATTACTATTTTTTTTTTTTTTTTTTTTGAGTTGGAGTCTCACTCCGTCGCCCAGGCTGGAGTGCAGTGGCAAGCTCACAGTCACCCCAGAGTCAACCTGCTGGGCTCCACAATTTTTCCGTCTCAGCCTTTTAGCTGGAATTACAGGCACGCGCCACCACATCCGGCTATTTTTTTTTATTTATTGTAGAGACGCGATCTCGCCAAGTTACCCAGGTTGGTCTCGAACCCTGGGCTCAGACAATCCTCTCGCCTGGGCCTCCCAAAGTGCTGGGATTACAGGCTTGAGCCACCGCACCGGGCCAGTGTTACTATTTTTGAAAATAAAGAGTAGGCTTCATTGAGTTGGAAAAATTAGGAAAAAAATAAAAGCTAGATGAAGAAAATGTACAAGTCCTATTTGTGCCACTCTTTTCAAAATGTTTTCCAATTTAATATTAGATTATAGGTGGAAATGAACAAATATGAATAATACATAAAGGTAGAAATAAGACCTGTCTATATTTTCCCTTCTTGTAGGATAGAATTTTATAACAGAATATTTATAGAGTCCGATTTTTTTTTTTTTTGACTCGGAGTCTCACTCTGTCGCCCAGGCTGTAGGGCAGTGGCACACTCACGGCCACCCCAGTGTCGACCATCTAGGCTCCCGTGATCCTTCCACCTCAGCCTCCAAGTAGCCAGAACTACAGGCGCACGCTCCCACGCCCAACTAATTTGTTTGTTTGTTTGTTCGTTTGGTTGTTTGTTTTAATTGTAGAGACGAGGGCTTGCCAAGTTGCCCAGGCTGGTCTCGAACTCCGGGCTCTCGCCTCCGCCTCCCAAAGTGCTGGGATTACAGGCCCAGTCACTGTATCTGGCCCAAATATTTTTAAAATTGTAAGATTATTTAGATTTTAACATACAAACCGTTTTGTGTACTTCTGCTGATAATATTTTTGTTATGGTAGTTTAGATATAAATTAATCTTTTATCTTATTTTTTATGTACGAAAGTAATTTTAAACCTTATTTTTACTTATTTCTTCTAAATATTAAGATAAGAAGTCGGGCTCGGTGACTCAGCCTGTAATCCCACGCTTTGGGAGGCCGAGGTGAGTGGGTTGCCGGAGCCGGCGGGTTCGAGACCCGCCCGGGCAACTTGGCATAGCCCTCGTCTCTACAATAAATCAAAAAATTAGCCGGGCATGGTAGCGCGCGCCTGTAGTTCCAACTACTTGGGAGGCTGAGGCGGAAGGATGGCCAGAGCCCAGCAGGTCGAGGCTGCGGTGGCTGGGAGAGGCCACTGCACTCCAGTCTGGGCAACAGAGTGAGACTCCAACTCAAAAAAATACAAAATTTGAAATTCCAAATAAAGTAAATACATTTTATTTCATTTATAATTCTCCAAAATAATAATGTTTTGCAAACTTAAAAAAGCATTTGTTTCAGTGGTCCCTTATAGCATGACATTAGTTCCCAGCACCAAAAAACCTGAATGGGCTAAATTTGTTAATCAAGCAAAATAGCTCATTTGAAATGAGTCCTAAAGGCTTCAATATTCTATCCTCTGTAGCAACATAGAGTCATTCCTATTTAATTAGGTAAGCCAATGTATTTGCAAAACAATTAAGAATGCAATTTAATTTGGGGTTTTGGTAAACATCTAGGGATTCATTCATTATGACCTCCGCATTGAGTTTACTTTGTAAAGCAGCATAAAACTAATCACTTCGAACTATAAAATGAAAGACCTTTCTTTTTTTTATCCACAGACTGGGTGTGTCTGGTCGTATGCATTATATCTGCCTCCCATGTCGATGATGACTCTGTTTAACTGTCTTTCAAAACTACAGTTTAAGTGAATTAGCTAAATTACCCAGCAATGGCCGGGGGTGACTGACAAGCCCCGAGTGGCCCCATGGAGGTAGTTGGAGAAGACTCCAGGCACCCCTCAAGCACAGCTGTCAGCACGTTCCAGCCATCGCTCATCTGTAACCCACCTGCTGACCTGGTGCTGGGATTTTCCTCAGGAGAGACAATCATCACGTGATTTGAATCAAACTATTTAAAATATGTGTTGTTTTAAACCAGGGAGAGAGCAGGAAATCAGCCCACCACAAACATCCTGCCCTAGACTCATTTTGCCACAAGATGTTTATGTAGACTCCCAGGTCGAGATGCTAACTCCCAGTGAATTAACCTATGATGCCTCCTAGCCCCTCATATTGATTAGTCATTATTTTTTACCCGACGAAATGAGAATATGGGTCCAGAGGCCACACACTTTCATACTGTGAGAAAATTCAAGTGTCCTCTTGTTCTCAAATGCTTCCCTGATTACTATTAGTGTCAGAGCGTTGTGAAAAAGAGCTGTCTTCCAATGACAACCGAAGTGGACATTTCAAATTGGCTCATGTCTCTGAACCAGATAGCAGACTCAGAACAACCCACGAAGGTACACTTTGAATTTAAGTTCAAGATGGCTCAATAGTGCTATTAGAAAGTTAAACCACAAGTATAGATTAATATATCTTCTAGGATGAATGCACATGTTTTATTTCTTTGCTTCTTTCTATTGACTTTAAGCCTAAAGTAGATGAAGACAAACTTCTTCAGACATAAAGAACTAGCTAAGAGAACTATAATAAAGGTTCAGTAGCTAAAGAGTCCTACTTATCCACCCTACCCTAACACCCTACCATATTAGTGACTAATAGTTTAGAGAAGGCATTATCAATACAATGTCATATACCCCCAGATGATCAGTCCTGAAGTGCTAGGTTTCACTCCTAAAGATTTGCAAGTCAACTGTAGAAATAACATCTATTTTGCATCATGATCTTATATATTATCCTAGTATACTTGGAAGAAAATGTAAGCCATCAACAAGGATGGTTTAAATTATTTGCTTAGCCAGGCTAGGTGGCTCAGCCTGTAATCCCGCGCCTTGGGAGGCTGTGGTGAGTGGATTGCCTGAGCCCACGGGTTCAAGACCCTCCTGGGCAACTTGGCGAGACCTCATCTCTACAATAAATCAAAAAATTAGCTGGGCATGGTCGCACACACCTGTAGTTCCAGCTACTTGGAAGGCCAAGGCGGAAGGATTGCCGGAGCCCAGCAGGTAGAGGCTGCAGTGGCCGGGAGCGGCCACTGCACTCCAGTCTGGGCGGCAGAGTGAGACTCCAACTCAAAAAAAAAAAAAGAAGGCTGAGGCCACTGCCCTTCAACCTGGGCAACAGATTGAGACTCTGACTCCAAAAAAAAAAAAGGGCAGATAATCCCAACTACTTGAGGAGGCTGAGGTGGGAGGATCGTTTGAGGCCAAGAGTTTAAAATTAGCCTGGGCAACAGAGTGAAACCCCATCTCTACAAAAAAATACTAAAAATTAAAACATCAGCCAGGTGTGGTGGCATACAACTGTAGTCCCAACTTCTTGGGAGGCTAGGGTGAGAGGATCACTGGAGCCCGGGAGGCTGAGGCTGCAGTGAGCCATGATGATGCTACTTTACTCACAACAACAGTGAGACCCCAACTAAAAAAAAAGAGATATAAACTCTCTGCCTTGGCGCTTTTGTTCCTTTTGGGGACTGGCAGGGGTGGGTTTGCTTCAGTAAAAATTAAGCTCCCCTTCTCCCTAGGTCGATTGCCATCAGATACTGGGCTTTCTTGGGCGTCCTGGTGATTCCTCGGGTGTTATTGAGCACCCAGACTTCCCGTCTGAAGTTTATCTGAGCCCTGTGCCAATTTATTTTCTTTTTAGAGAGTTACGATGACTTATACCACTGGTCTGTTGAGTCGTATTCAGACTTCTGGGCTGAGTTCTGGAGTTTCAGCGGAATCGTCTTCTCTCGCGCATATGATGAGGTGAGGAGGGCTTCACCCCTGTGTTTGCGCTCTTGTGGTCATTGCAGAGTGAAATGTTGGCTTGGGGGACCCTCTTTTACACTCTCACGCTGATGGGAGCAAGTTGGGACTGGCACTGAATTATCTGGGCCCTGCTGAGGCCCTGCCAACAGAGCCGTCTCCCATGTGGACCTTACGCCTGTCCTGGGAACTTAGGCCTTCCTCGGTAGTAGAGTTTTTTATTAAATTAAAACATGTCTAATTATGGTAAAATGCACATACACATAACATAACATTTACCATCTTTTTTTTTTTTTTTGAGTTGGAGTCCCACTCTGTTGCCCAGACTGGAGTGCAGTGGCTGCTCCCGGCCACCGCAGCCTCGACCTGCTGGGCTCCGGCGATCCTTCCGCCCCAGCCTTCCAAGTAGCCGGAACTACAGGTGTGTGCGACCATGCCCAGCT
>CAUYQG010066542.1:0-50574 GCA_963574415.1 Tarsius wallacei | reverse complement strand
CCAAGTTGCCCAGGTGAGTCTCGAACCCGCGGGCTCAGGCAATCCACTCACCTCAGCCTCCCAAGGCGCGGGATTACAGGCTGAGCCACCGAGCCCGGCGAAACTTCTTAAGGGATGCTCAGATCCTCAAGAAGTCTGTACCATTCGGATGAGCTCTAGCTGAAAGGAAGATTTTTACATTCTTTTTAAACATTCTTTTTAGAGATGAGGTCTCACTGTGCTGCCCAAGGCTGGTCTCGAACTACTGGAATCAAGCAGTCCTTCCGCCTTGGCCTCCCAAAGTGCTGGGATCTCAGGTGTGAGCCACTGTGCTTGGCCGATTTTTCTCACTTTGTGGCTCACCATCGCTCCTTCCTGATTACTATGATGGATTTGCAAAGGCAGGGGCCATGTCTCTCCCTCGCCAGGCCAAAGCTTTTACTAGCTCCTTCCCCCAGTTCATGGGTTTGTAGGCATCACATGGGCCTTGTCGTTGCTGCTTTTAAAGTCTCCTAAAGCCCAAAATGAAATGCCCTATGTGACCTGATCAGCCAGAGGAATGGTGTGACTTTGTGCTCTCAACGTAAGGATGCCATCTCTCCCAATGCTGTAGCTTTTGGTTCCTTTTCAGTCTTTCGTTATCCAGGCCATTCCACGGGCTTATCCTGGGCTTATGGTCCATGCCAATCCTTAAATCTTTTTCACATGGACTTTTGGCAGGCTGGGTCTACCCCATGGGGACTTACCAGTGGAGGGTTGTTTTTTGCAATTTACATATAGTATTTGACCTATGTCATCCTAGTCCTGATGTTAGCTTTTTTTTTTTTTTTGTATTTTCATCGTATTAGCCAGTTTATTTTTGTAGAATAATGGAATTTGGGAACTCAAAATGATTTGACACAGCAGCCCTGGGGAAGCTGGCCTGGAAGGACCAGTGCTAAGAGGAGGTTAGGTTTCTTCCTCATACACTAGGAGCCTGGACAGGTAAAGATGGAAAGAAAAGTGTCAGCAGAGAACTGGGCACAGGCTACGAGTAGAGCCATGGACAGCTTTGTCCTCAGTGCAACAGTTGTACTGTTTCATTTTCATCTTGTCCAGTATTTCTCTGATTGATTTCCTCATCTGCAAACGCGGGAAGGAGGTATTTGCCACTCAGTTCTGCTTTTGAGTATCATGTGCTAAAATCTGAGTATTTTTATTTTTATTTTTTGACTTGGTGTCTCACTCTGTCGCCCAGGCTGGAGTTCAGTGGCACAATCATGACTCACCACAGCCTCAACTTCCTGAGCTCAGTTGATCCTTCCATCTCAACCTTCCAAGTAGCTGGGACTACAGGCATGTGCCACCATGCCTGACTAATTTTTAAATTATTATTATTATTACTATTATTATTTTAATAGAGTCATTTTAAAGTCTCGCTGTGTTGCCCAGGTTGGTTTTGAACTCCTGGTCTCAAGAGATTCTCCTGCCTCAGCCTCCCAAAGTACTGTGATTACTGGTGTGAGCCGCCGTACCTGGCCTCTAAGTGTGTTTTCCACCACAGAAAGTATAGGTCATTTGTTTTCTTTCCAGCCCTGGGCTCAGTCCCTTCATCCCTGGGTTGACTGTTTTCTCCAGGTTGCAGCTGATGATAGGATATAGCTTGGCATTCAAGGCCCTTGGGTCCAGCACATGCCCTGAGCACCCCCAGGCCACCTCATCCTGCCCATGCACTAAGGCCCATCACACACCCTGAGGCCTGGGCCACAGCGCCCCCATGTTCCGAGAAGCCCTTTGAGGTGGTTGTCTGGAAGGCTTCCACGTTGGTCTTGACTGCATTCATCCTCTCCCATACCTTCTGAATTGCTGCAGCCAAATCATTTCCATCCCCCATCTTGGGGTCAGGTGCTGGTCCATGGGATCACCAGGATGCATTTCTCTTGGAGAGTCTAGACTTCTGGCTTAACCAGGGTGAGCAGTGGCATAACATTCTCATTGCCAGGGACACGTCGGCACATGGGGATTTTTTTTTCTCCTGCTTATTTGTTTCCATCTCATCCTCTGGGATGAGATCTGGGATGGGGATGTGGGATGTGCAATGGGGCCCCAGACAGACGGAGGTTCGGTCAGCCGCACTGAGGGTTTTTTTTTAAGCCTGGGTCTCACTCTGTCACCCAGGCTGGAGTGTAGTAGCTTATAGCTGTGACCTACTGGGCGCAGGTGATCCTTCTGCCTAAACCTCCCGAGTAACTGAGACCACATGCCTGGCTAATTTTTTTATTTTTTTTTTGTAGAGATGATGTCTCGTTACGTTGCCCAACCTGGTCTTGAACTCTTGGGCTCAAGTAATCCTCTCGCCTCAGCCTCCCATTATGCTGGGATTATAGGGCTAAGCCACCACACCTGCCCCTGAGGAAGTCCTTTTGTAAGAGCTAACTCATGTAGGTGATTTTCTGTGGCAAGCATCTGTAGCGGAATTGTCAGCTTCCTGGAAAAGGTTTTGCCTGAAGACATCCACCTGTTTGTGGGTTTCTCAGCCCAAACACAACCTACAAGGTTTGGCCATGCTGCTCCAGTTGCTAGAGCTCCATTCTCTTGGCTGGTCACCTGTGTTTTTGCTCTTACAACTTGAGTTTTATAAACATATATTAAAGTTAACATATAGAACTCTGAGAAAGCCAAGCAGCAGCAAATAGTTATTGCTAATGTTATACTCGGTATTACATAATATCTAAAATACACAAAGTGTAAAATGGATTAGACTGCTTTTAACTAACATTCTTTATTGCTAAAGTTCTGATTTGCCTATTGATCAAGATTAAAGGAAAATAATGGTGACCTGGTGAGTGTAGCTTATTTCAAGAAGAGAACTGAAATGGTGTGAGAGTAAAGCTAGGGTGATATATTTTAAAACTGTAAATAATTGATATATATAACACATAGCCAGAAACCATTTTCTAGGTTTTGAAGTTTATTTTTATGTATTGTGTGTCATGATGTAAAGGCTGTTGTATGTTGTATAGTGAAGCATTTGGAGGACTTAGCATTGTGCATTTGGAGGACATAGCACTGTGCATTTGAGGGATTTAGCACTGAGCATTTGGAGGACTTAGCACTGTGCATCTGGGAGACTTAGCACTGTACATTTCGAGGACTTAGCACTGTGCATCTAGGGTACTTGGCACCATGCATTTGGAAGACTTAGCACTTTAAATTTGGGGTACTTAGTGCTGTGCATTTGGAGAACTTAGCACTGTAAATTTGGGGTATTTAGCACTGTGCATCTGTGGTGCTTGGCACTGTGCATTTGGAAGACTTAGCACTGTTAATTTGGGGTACTTAGTACTGTGCATTTAGAGAACTTAGCTCTGTAAATTTGGGGTATTTAGCACTGTGCATCTTGAATACTTAGCACTGTGCATATGAGGGACTTAGTACTACTGGATGCCATCTCACTTGTACATCGAAATAGTTTATCAGAATATATTTAAGATAAAGACTTTTTCTCTCCAAATGATTTTGCCCCTACAAGTCTTTACTTAATAGCAGTAGATAGTAACCTCAGAAAGACTAATTAAAAGCTTAAGAAAATTGTCCTTTTTAAAAAATTTAAAACAGCCTTTTTTATGATGACCAAAGCAGTATGTGTAAATTGTAGAAAAGTAACATACTGATAAGAAAAATAGCAAACTACCATATTCCTATGACCTGGAAACCACCACAGACAGTCCTTTCTAGATTGTTTTGTCCTTCTTATTGGTAAGTGCTACTTTAAATTATATCTCTTTTGCTGAAAATAAGAAATAACAGCTCATCATATACACTTACTTCATCGTCTTTTTTTTTTTTTTTTTTTTTGAGTCAGAGTCTCTCTGTATTGCCCAGGCTAGAGTGCAGCAGCATGATTACGGCTCACAGCAGCCCTCAACCTTCTGCTCTCAGACAACCCTCCTCCTGCCTCAACCTCCCAAGTAGCTAGGACTACAGGCATATGCCACCACGTCCACCTAATTTTTTTTAGAGATGAGGTCTCACCGTGTTGCCCAGGCTGGTCTTGAACTCCTGAGCTCAAGTGATTCTCTTGCTTTGGCTTTCTAAAGTGCTAGGATGACAGATGTGAGCTAATGTGCCTAGACTTACCTCTTTTTCATAAGAATTTTTGGCTGGAATACCAGCATGGACTGGGGGTGGATGGGTGAATTACTCCCTGAGCTGAAGCACACCTGATTTCACTATCTACACAGTTTGCACTTTTTGTTCAGGTATAAAATGTCCTTGAAAAGAGAGAATTCATATAAATGCATATTGAGTTTAATTTGTATTCAGATTTCTGGATTTTTTTAAGGTTTTTTTTTGGTCACAGTTGTTCTACCATCTAACCATGGAGCAGCCCCACCCTTCCTATCCTCACCTGTCACATCCAATCAGTTGCCATTTCTTGCCAGTTTTACCTTCTAGATGGTTCTTGACTTTCTTCTCTCCACTTGTGACACCACTGCCCTAGTTGAGGTTGTCATTTCTCTCTTCTCGGTTGCTGGTTGCTGGTTTATTCCTTCGTCAGTCATTTAATCACTCTGGGTGTGAGGGGCGGTGCCAGGCACTGGGTTACAAGGCCCCTGCCTCTAGGGCCTGCCTCTTTGGGGACAAAGGCAGGTTGTGGAGCCACTGCCTTCAGCACCCTCCTACCTGCCATCCTTCCTCTCCTGATTTCTCTTTCAAATCCCTTCTCCCCCCAACAGCCCTGCTGATCTGTTGGAAGTGCACCTGGCCCAGTCCCCACCCTGAGGGCCTTAGTGTCTCCATCTCAGCTGTTTGCTGGCAGCTGGGCAGGCTGTCTGGTCAGTCCTCTTGCCGCTGTCACCTAATCATGTGACTTGTCCCTATTCTTTAGCCCAGCACAGTTCCTGACCAGGACAGCCTGTGTTTCTCTAAAATGGGAATAGCAATGTTTTCCTCAGGGGGTGGTGTGAGGATTAAATGAGATAATCTGTGTGAAGCCGGCCTCTGACGCACATGGGGTTGGATAAGTGCTGTTAATGCTGGGAGACTGTGTTGCAAAGGTATCAGAAATTCCGCTTCCCCCATGGTATGCACTTGATTGATTAGAAAATTGTTGGTCACATTCTCCCTCCATAATACTTGGTAAAGTTAGAAAATGAAGCCTTTTCAGTGTGTTTCTTTCACTTTAACCTATACCGTTTACCAGTACTTTGGTATATTTCAAGTAAATATATTTACATTGACAGGTAATTGGTGTTACATTTTACACTCCAAGGTAGAGAAACAGAAAACTGCCATTTATTTGTGTCTCACATTAAGGTGTGTGTGTTTAGCCAACCCTGATGTAGGCTCCACAGAGATGAAGCAAATAGGACCCTACCTTAGCTGCAAACGTGGTGTGGGGGGAAAGACTCAGGGCTGTGACTGGTGTTATCACAGATGTCAGGTGTCCTCGGAACCAGGAGTGGAACCGCAGCCCTTGAGATGGAGCAGAGGAGATGTCTTAACTGGATCTGAAAAGATCAGCAGACACTAGCAGCAGGTCAATGGAAGAACATTCCAGAGGAGGGGATCACTTGCAGGGAAGGAATGGTTAGATGTGAGTTGCGACTCCATTCTCGGTTTCTCAAAATGAGCTTTCAGGATACTTTTTTTTTTTTTTTTTTTTTTTGAGTTGGAGTCCCACTCGATCGCCCAGACTGGAGTGCAGTGGCCGCTCCCGGCCACCGCAGCCTCGACCTGCTGGGTTCCGGCGATCCTTCTGCCTCAGCCTTCCGAGTAGCCGGAATTACAGGCGCGCACTATCACGCCCGGCTAATTTTTTAGATTTATTGTAGAGATGAGGTTTCGCCTGCCCAGGCGGGTCTCAAACTCGCGGGCTCAGGCAATCCACTCACCTCAGCCTCCCAAGGTGCGGGATTACAGGTTGAGCCACTGAGCCCGGCTTGTGGAAGATATTTTTAAAAGCAATGCTTACTTTTAATCCCTGGCAAACTAAGTCATAATTAGTGATTTGGAATAAGAAAGAATATAATAGAAATAAGATAATTTTATTATTATTTACAGTACTATCAATTTTCGTCATCAAAACATGTTTTTAAATATTTTCTCAAATACAAAGACAAAACTAAAGTGAATATAATCTGTGGACTATTGGTGTATATTAACTGAATAGTTGTAAAAAATTTTTAAATCTTTAAATAAACCACAGTATCTTGTTCTTTTACTGAGGCCTTATATCCTTAATCTTGGTTCAGATGGAATTTTTATACAAGTGCTATAAAGCACTGAAAATAGGATTTTTAATGGAGAGACTCATAGGCCCTTAGCTTCAGAATATAGTGTGCAGTGCTATAATTTAGCACTTATATGGCTTTCGTACATTTTGAAATAGTTTGTTTAAAACTGTTCTAATGTGTTTATAGCTCTTTTTCTATCAAACCTGATTTAAACAGAGCCTTATCAAGTTTTTACTGCATATGCAGGGGAGAAATACTTAGTTGTATAATTCTTTAGCTGAAATGCATAAATAAGATAATCACAGTGCAACTGTAGAATTGTATTGGATTTGTAATAAACTTTAGAAGGCTTGAGACACAGCAGACTAATAGCAAAACACCTTTTCCTGGAATTTCTCAAGTATAAAATAAGGAGAAAAGTAGAGAAAGGAAAAGCAAAGAAAACCACAGGCTGCATGTCACAGTCTTGTGATCATAGCTCTTGCTTCAGAATCTGTTATTGAAATTTATTATTGCACATGGTATTCTTTCTAATATTTTTGAATGTCTTGGTCTTGGACCAAATCAGGACACTGTTTAAAGTTTAAAAGGTTATAGTTAAAAGAACTTTCTGTTTGTTTTACCATTAAAGACTCTACATGCCTTAATATCTACAGACCACAAACAAGTCATCAATTTTGAAGGTTAGTAGTTTATTAGAAATATTATGTTGGCAGTTAATAAAGGGATTATGCAAGCACATTTACTGACTGCCTGAAAGATCGCCTCTGCACACTCAGCCAAACCCATGGGCACTATAAAAATAAATAATAGGGAAGATTATATAATAGCACACACAAGATGGTGAAAACTGGAAGCATAGCTGAGATCGCTGATTTCATTTATCTTTTACAATAGCCTAAATTAAATTATCAGAATAAAATATGGCTTATATCTAATGGACTATGCCCTAGCAGGTCAGATTGATCTCAAATAATTGGGTTTGGTGTCTAAGATGAATAATGATTTCAGTGATTATATTTTCCTAACAAACATTGGAATTCCAGTTTTGTAAAATATAGTGAAAATAATAGGACATACTATTTGAGCTTGGGACAGTCACGGAATTTGGGAGATTTATTTATATGCTTTTTTGTACTCTATTTCCAAATATTCTTTAAGACAGCTTACAAAAGTACATGTAGGATAAATATTAGAGAGGGGATATTAGAAAATAAAATGCGAAGATAAGAGAAAGCTACAGATACCTCTGAAAGACACAATACACGCACATGTTTGGTTGATGCATCTGGTGACCCTGCCCTTTCTAGCTGTCTTTTCCTCCCTCTGGAATGCTATCCATTACTTCTTCAATTGCTGGCTTTTCTCATCTTTCGGGTCTCAGCTTAAATGCGACAGTTCCCTTAAAGTCTTACCTATCTGAATCCTTCTAGGCTAACTAAGAGTGGCTTAAGTAATTAAAGGGCAAGGAAGTCCCAAGTTTATCAGCCCAGCAGTGCCATCCAGGACCTGGCTTTGTTCATCTTTCTTTTTTGCTGTTCTTAGCATATGTCTGGACACAGTCTTGTCACCTCAATTGATTGGAAGTTGTTTTCTGCAGTTTCAAGCATCTCCAGTGTTTATGGTGACAATCACACCGAGAAGAAGGGGTATTTATGTCTGTGTATCTTTTTTTATTAGAAAGATAAAAAAAAATTCCAGGAAGGCACCCTTCAGGTTTCCCTGTATGTCTCATTAAATAGGATCGTGTCTCTTGTCCAGACCTGACTGACTTAATGTCAAGGAGATGGAATAACCATGATGCTCAGAGCCATTATCATTTGTCTCCTGGGGCTGGGGATGAGTCATTTATCTGGACTACATGGGGATGTGAACATCTGAACTAAACCAGACAAGGGAGACCACTCAATCCCCTTCCACACCTCTCTTGTCCCTCAGAACTGGAGTAGCCTCCTTCCGTGACTCTCCATGGAGTCACCTGACTTCCTCCTTTCCTAGCACCAGAAGTCATCTGTTCTTACTTATTTGATTATTTATTTATTTATTGACGTTTTCCTACAGGAATGGAAACTTCTTAAGAGGAGGGATCTTGTTCACTGTTGTATCGTTAATATGAAGTACCATGGAGACGATTCATAAACTTGTGCACTGGAGGGGCTGGAGGATACATTTAAAGCCTAGACTTCTTCACCGCTATATGATGCATCCATGTCACCAAAAATCATGTGTACTCCCTAAAACTATTTTTAAAAATTACAAACATGGCCTTATATAATTCACAGTATCATCAAACTTTTTTTAAAAAGTCATCCCTTATACAAAGATATAAACATTTTTTAGCTCATAACATATTTTATAATGATATTAATTGGGGTATATTGCTGGCAAAGTCTTGAAATGCACTGTACACAACTGACCTGCTCTTCACAGATATAATAACTGTGTATCAGTCAGCCTCCCATACTCTGAGTGAATTGAAGAGAGTTTAATGAAGAGACCAGGTGTACAGATAAGCAAAAAGCAAGCAGTGGTAACGGTGAATCACTCAGAGTATAGTTACAGTAGAGAGCTTTTACCATGCCAAGGCCTAAGTGCAAGAAGAAGCAGCTGGTCTGAAACCCTGTAGGAACTTTAGCAATGGCAAAAGTGTGAGGTAGACAGCCACAGACAAATTACAGCCTATATATCCCAACTACTCTCTCCTCTTACCTTTAAATTACCTGAACCAAACTAGAAAGCAAAGGGAATGGGAGACCAAGGACTATACTATCTATGCATGTATCCATGGAGAGAGAGAAAGAGAGAGAGAGAGAGAGAGAGAGAGAGAGAGAGAGAAAGAGAGAGAGAGAGAGAGAGAGAGAAACACACACAGAGAGAGAAACAGAGATATTGAAAGAGAGAATGGGGTGGGCTTCTAGGAAGGCAAAAAGAATTTTTAACTTAGTTCTCCCATTTTTCCATTCAAAATTTAACACTGTCTTTTGCTTGTTGTACTTCACTTAATTAAAAACAAACAACCAAACAAAAAACTTACATTACCAGCATAGGGGAAATACAAAACCCTTACTAACTACTGTACTATTTCAAGGGAAAAGAATTCAGTGTATTCTAACCTGGAAGCTAAATTGTAACTTTAATCACTATCAAGTGGTTTTGTTTTTGTTTTTGTTTTTGTTTTTTTGGTATAAGATAGCAGGAAAATATGGGAGAAAAAAATAGTTAATTGACACAAAATGCAATTGCTATTGCCTATGCTTTTGTCATGCTTTTAATATTACTAATTATAATCTTTTCTTTCACCATCAACTTCATGTTCTCCTTGTCTTCTTTTTTCAAGACTTCATTTTTTAGAGAAGTTTTAGGTTCACAATGATACTGAGAAAAATGTACAACTATTTCTGATATACCACCCACCTCCACACATACACAGAGCCTTCCCATTGTCAACATTTTCCCCCAGAGTGGCATTTTTTGTTCAAACTGATAAAGCTATATTGACCGATTATAATCATCCAAGGTCATAGTTTACATTAGAGTTCCCTCTTGATAGGTTCTATAAATCTCAAGATATCTCATAGAGTATTTTAATTGCCCTAAAAAATCCTCTGTGTTCTGCCTATTCATCCCCACAATCTCTGGCAGCTGCTGATCATCTTACTGTTGTCTTGGTTTTGCCTTTTCCAAAATGTCACATGATTAAAATTACAAAATATATAGCCTTTTCAGATTGGTCTCCTTCACTCAATAAAATGCAATTAAACTTCATCTATGTCTTTTCTGGCTTGGTTGCTCATTTTATATTAGCACTAAATAATTCTTCATTGTTTAGAAGTACCACAGTTTATTGATCCGTTCACCTACTGAAGGTCACCTTAGTTGTTTCTAAGTTTTGATAGTGATGAATAAAGTTGATATAAACATACATGTAAAGGGCTTTGTGTGGACATAAGTTTCAACTCCATTGGGTAGATACCAAAGATTTGGTATATACTGAATCATATGGCAAGGCTATGTTCAGTTTTGTAAGAAACCACCAACCTCCTCCAAAATGGAAATTCTCATCAGCAATGAATCAGAATTCCTGTTGTTCCATGTACTCATCAGTTTGATGTCGGTACCATGGACTTTGGCCATATTAATAGGTATATAGTGGCAACTCAGTGTTTTTTGTTTTTGCTTTCATTATTATTTTTAATGGACAAAAAATAATTGTGCTTATTTATGGGGTAAAGTGTGGTATTTTGATACATGCACACAAAGTGTAATGATCAAATCAAGGTATTTAACATATCTATCATCTCAAAAATTTGCCATTTCTTTGTGTAAAAACATTCACATGTTTAGCTACCTGAAAATACACAAAAATTGTTGTCAATTATGTTACCTCATAGTGTTGTCGATTATAGTCACCATCTTGTGCTATGGAACACTAGAACTTATTCCTTTTATCTAGCTGTACTTTTGTATCCCTTAACCAGCCTTTGGGTATCTCCTTTCTCCCCTCTACCCTTTCCTGCTTCTAGTAACCACTATCCTACTCTTTATTTCTCTGAGATTAACTTTTTTAGTTTCTACATGTTAACGAGAACATGCAGTATTTATCTTCTATGCTTGGCTTATTTAACTTAACATAATGCCTTCTAAACTTATTTATGTTGCTGAGAATGATGAAATTTTATTCTTTTTCACAGCTAAATGTTATTTTATTTTGTATGTATGCTGCATTTTTTAAATCTGTTCATCTGTGGATGGGCACTTAGATTGCTTCCATATTTTTGGTATTGTGATTAATGCTGCAATAAACATGGGAATTTAGATAGCTCTTAGACATACTGATTTCTTTCCCTTTGGATACATACCCGTTATTGGGATAGCTGGATCCTATGGAAGATCTATTTTTAGTTTTTTTGCTAAACTTTCTACTGTTTTTCATAATGGCGATGCTAATTGCATTTATACCAACAACGTTTTTGAGTTTTCCTTTTTCTGCAGTCTTGCCAGTTTTTGGTTTTTTTTTTTTTTTTTGTCTTTTTAATAATAGCCATTTGTACTGGCTCATTGTGGTTTTGTTTTGTTTCCCTAATGATTAGTGATGTTGAGCAATTTTTCATATACCGTTGGCCATTTGTATGTCTTCTTTTGTCTGTTCAGCTCATTTACCTAATTTAAAGTCAGATTACCTGTTTTTATTGTTTTTGGGGTGATGAGTTGTTCGAGTTTCTTTTATAGTCTGGATATTAATTCCTTGTGGAATGAATACTTTGCTAATATTTTCTCCCAGTTTGTGAGTTTCCTTTTCACTATGTTGATGACTTCCTTTGCTGTGTGAAAGCTTTTTAGCCTGGTATAATCCCACTTGCCTGTGTTTGCTTTTTTTGCCTGTGCTTTTGAGGTCTTCTCAGTAAAATATTTGTCCATATTAGTGTCCTGAGCCATTTCCCATATGCCTATATTTCATAATTTATATTTAAGTCTTTGCTTTAATTGCTTGTGCTTTTGAGGTTTTGCCTCCCAAAATATTTGCCCAGACCAATGTCCTGGAGCATTTCCCCTTTATTTTTTTCTGATAGTCTCACATTTTCAGGCCTTACCTTTAAGTCTTTAATTGCTTTTGTGTTTATTTTTGTTTATGTTGAGAGGGGTCTATCTAGTTTCATTTTTCTGCATATGAATATCTGTTTGTTTGTTTTTTCCAGCAGCATTTATTGAACAGGGTGTCATTTCCCCAATTATATGTTCTTGAATTCTTTGTCAAAAATCAGTTGCCTGTAGTGGGAAACTGCTGGGAAATGGAGGGGCACACTTCATCAACAAGGGTACCTGCATAATGAACATTTGTTTACCTAATCCCGAATTGTACCCCAAATCTTTAATAAAGAAATGAAAAAAAAAAAAGAAAACAGGTTGAATTTTAACAAGAGTTAACCCAAATCAGGAAATAAACAAAAGAAAAAAAAACAAAAAGAAAAAAAAAAACCTTGAAAATAAAGACTAGATTACTAAAGCTTTATACAGAGATTAATGAGGTAGAATGAGAAAAAGTAACAAATAAATCAAAGTGGTGAATTTTTAATAAAATTGACATATATCAACAAATCACAAGAGATCTCACTTAATAAGATATATATAAGGACTTACAATTAAGTTCACAACCCCATCCCAGAAAAAGTACTACATAACTCTTTGCTGAGTATCACTGTGGTCATTTTTGAAGTACTCCCTTTGGGAAGCTATGCACTGATGCCCGTGCCTACTCCACCCATTAAGGCAACTTTGGAGCGCTTTTTCTGGAATGACCATCAGAGCCTTCATCATATTACACTTGATGTCCTGAATGTCATCAAAATATCTCCCTTTCAATATTTCCTTTAACTTTGGGTTAAAAAAAAGGGTCATTGGAAGCTAGATCAGGTGAGTAGGGAGAGTGCTCCAATATACTTATTTGTTTACTGGTTAAAAACTCCATCACAAACACAGCTGTGTGAGCTGGTGCATTGTCATGATGCAAGTGCTCCTTCAGAACCATCTTTGCACACACCTTTCTCATGCCAAGATTTTCAGTTGAGATTTTCTTAACTATTTCTCTAATAATTTTTTTTTTTTGGTCTGCTATGCTTCTCACAGTCAACTGACGATTTTGAAGCACAATTTGACAAATTTTTGAAATGATTTTGTCAGTTGCTGACTGTCCTGAACTCTCTTCATCAGGGATGCTTTCTCTCCCCTCAGAAAAGTACTTAATCCACTTGTACACTGCTGTTTTCTTCACTCCATTATCCCAATAAACTTGGACTAACACTTCCCTGATTTCACTTCCACTCTTGCCAAGTTTAACAAGAAACTTAATATTTGTTTATTGCTCTAATTCAAACTCCGACATTCTGGCAACAGGACTCAAAATCATGCAACAATAATGAACACTACTCAACAAGACACTACCACACATTGACACAAACACAGCTGTGAGATACTGATATACCAAGGTTTTGAAACCTTACCGAGTTGTTTGTACAGTGCTGCCAATGTAAGCGCATGGTGGCAAGTTCGTGAACTTAATTTTCAGACCTCATATACATAAACTATAAATATGCAAAATGAAAATTTATACCAGGAGCATAATTATTGAAAAGATGCAAAATTTCATACAAAACTATTTTGCATAATTTAATACACATGGTTTTGGAAAGCTAGATAAAATGGATAATTTCCTTGCAAAATCTGATTATCAATATTGGCACTAATTTAAGAAAAATAAAATTTCAATAGACGAATTTCTATTAAATAAGTAGAAAAATATGTTTAATAACTATCAGTTACTTTTTTCCTGGCATTTTGATGATAATCCATGTGTTTTGATCCTGAACTTTCTACCTAATACAGTTGTCTTTTACTTCTTTGAGGGAAATATGTTATTTTTCCTCTGATTGCTTTGCTGTTTTAGTTCATTGTACTCAGCTGAGATATGCTTGATATCGATCTTATGCATTATAATAATACTTATAATTATGGCTTGTTGTCTTTCAGACGATTTGGAAAATTATTAACTATTATCTTTTAAAGCATTGTTTCTGCATTTTCTCTCCTCTGTTCCTGGAACTTAATTTTCTGGTATGTTAGATATTTTTGCAATACATCACATGACTTTTAGTCTTTTTTGTATTTATATTTAACTTTTGTCTTTCCATAATTCAGTCTGGATGTTCTTCTCATGCTATTTCTTATTTGTTCATCTTTTCAGTGACTTACAATTATTAAAGATTCATAAATTTTAAAAAAGTCAGTTGCCTGAAAATATGTGGATTTGTTTCTGGGTTCTCTTTTGTTCCATTGGTCCATGTATCTGTTTTAATTTTCTTAACGTGTTACCATGATATCTTGGCTATTATAGCTTTATGGTATGTTTTGAAGTCTGGTAGGTGACATCTCCAGATTTGTTATTTTAGCTATTTGTTTTGGCTATTCAGGGTCTTCTGTGGTTCCATATCAACTTTAAGATGGCTTTTCTATTTCTGTGGAGAATGCCATTGATATTTTGATGGAAATTGATTTGAATGTGTATATCATGTTGGGTAGTGGGCAATTTTCACAAATATTAATTTTTCTAATCCATGAACATGAGATGTCTTTTCATTTGTATGTGTGTCTTCTTCAAGTCTTTTATCAGTGTTTTACAGTTTTTCTTGTAGTGATAATCTCCTTAGCTAAATTTATTTTTAGGTACTTTATACTTTTGTAGCTATTGTAAATGGGATTGCTTTTTTAAAAATGTCTTTTTCTGCTGGTTTGTTGTTGGTGGATAGAAATATTTTTAACTATTGGTAGAACTAGCACTCTATGTCATGGAACCAAAGTCTTAAGTGGTCCTTAATTTTTTGATTTGCTATAGTTTTCTACTGTCCATTATTACTGATGTGTGAATACTGAGACACAAGCCCTTGAATTCCTGAGTTCCAGACAAGCTCCTACTTGCTTATTTTTAGTACTTCAGTTTCTCCTTTGTAGATTGGGTAGATAACCCTAGCAAACAGAGAGGCCTCCTTTTCAGCTTATTTGCTCAGAGACTTGAGGTGCCTAGAATGTCTAGGAGGTAGTCTCAGTTTCTGACTTCATAAAATCATGGTTGAATTTTTTAAGGATTTTATTTTTTTTAATTTTAGCACTGCCCTCTCCAGACACTCAGCTCACATTTTCAGAGGCAAGAAGCTAATATTCCATCAGAGTGAAATTTTGCATACCAATTTTAGCTCTTGGTTCCTGACCAAGGGTACCATATAAGAGCTGCTGGTTTAAGGCCACTTTGCATCCTATAGGGCAACCACTCAGCCTTGCTGTTTATTGCGCATTAATTGCATGGGGCTGAATATTCCATCACTATTGCATCATTAAATAAATACCGTTGTCTCTAACTGATAAGGAACAAAGTAAGACTGAATGGGGTGAACCCACTGCTGTACCACCTTCACCATAAAATGAGTTCTTTGGATGTTGCTTGGGAAACCATAATAAATAAGACATACTGTGGTTTTAGAAGAAGCTTTGTGAGCAGGGAAGAACAATCCATATCCACACTACATGTCTGTTTTCTTGAGAAGAAA
Source organism: Tarsius wallacei (assembly GCA_963574415.1). Taxonomy (NCBI): domain Eukaryota; kingdom Metazoa; phylum Chordata; class Mammalia; order Primates; family Tarsiidae; genus Tarsius; species Tarsius wallacei. The sequence goes on along the minus strand of CAUYQG010066542.1, from coordinate 35,282 downwards.
GTTACATTCTTTCATTATGAAATAAGTCTTATAGAATCGGCCCGCCCCTAAAATATTGGCTGGTACATCTGGGGAATGACGCCATATCAAGTTTTAGTGTCCACTTTGCTGTTGGCAGATTGCACTCAGCTTTAACAGCAACCAGATTAGACATGGAAAGGAGAAAATAATGCTCTTGAGCACTTGCATAGCTTCTGTTTTTGCTACATGGTCATTTCGTATGTGAGACTATTGAACAAGTACCCAGGTAGCTAGAGTAGTGGCGCGCCTTACAACCACAGAAGTAGGTTGTATGTTCATGTAATTGCTGAGGTATCCTCTGCAAATCTCTTGATAGTGGTGTTAACCTCATCATGAAATATTTACCATTTTGTAAAAAGCATATCCTGTCCCTTCTAGGGTTTAGCTGGGGGTGGCTGAGCCATTTGCATATAATAGATCCACTTTCTAAACTATTGGCCTCATTCATTCACAAATTACCTTGGAAATTTCTCATTTTAAACTTTTTAAAAAAATTGTGGATGGCCATGGATGAAATAATTACATGAATCAATCATAGTGTTTTTAAAAATACTTTTCTCAGATACTTGAATCTTATGAAGCACCAAATCCTAAGAGAGTGCGTGCACATAAATAAGTTTTGTCCAAATTTAATATTATACTTCTCCCATATGCCTCTGATGGTGACAGAAGGATTAGGAAATTCTGAGCTCTCAATTTCAAATATGCTTCATCAAATTTCATATCTCAAGTGTCTCAGGACTTTACTTCTCCTTAACCAAGGCTTTACCTTAGCATAGGAGACCCACAAGTTGCATGCTTAACTGTATTGCAAAATACATGCCTGAATATCAGACTGTAGGGCTTGTGAGGTTGCAATCACCAATACTTTGAATTAATAATTCAATGCTTTACATGTATCTTTTTTCTTGTGTATGTTCCCTAGGGAAGTCAGGAACAATTGTCTCATCTCAAAATCTTAGTGAACACTACTGTTGCTCTGGTAACTAAATGCCAATCTTGCTCTTCACCAGACCTTCACCTCAAACTACCAATGGTATTGGTTTGACTACTAGTCATGCCACTGCAGGCCACAGACTTCCAAGATCTATTTTCCCATTGAAGGAGTTCTCAGCATGGATGAAATATATGAGCAATCCTATCGTGTTATCCTACTTGAAGCATGTACTTTGGGAATACTTCTGGTACTCACTGCTCAAACGGTCTGGGGTTCCTGCAGGAGACAGTTGTCACAATCAGAGAGTGAATTGAAAAGAGTTTAATGATGTGCTATTGAATCACCAAGGGACTAGTAACTACTGAAACTGCCTGAAGGTCTGTGGAGAGGAAGCTGTTACTGGAGAGAGAAGGAGGTTGTGGCAGAGAGAGAGCAGCCACATGTGAGACTGTAGATAAAGGAACGCAGTTACAACTGAAACCATAATCTGGCAGGGAAGGAACAGGAATAAAGATGTCTTGACTTTCCCTTCTCCCACAGTTCATGTTCCTGTGTTTCTCATTGGCTAAATCTAACTGATAGCCAGAGAATAAGAAAGCCTGGGAATTGTAGTCTGGAGATTTCAGCCTTGTAGGGCACAAAGTGGAACAGAAAGGAAGAACAGGGAAAACGGAACTTAATCAAAACACCATATTTATTTATTCTTCTGGAAAGCAGAAGATGAATAAGAACGGCTAACAATTATTTGTCATGCTTCCGAGAGTTCTGCGCTTACAAAATTAGTTAAATACAGTTGAGTTTTAACTTTTTAATTATTTTTGTCTTTTTAAAAATAATCTCTATAGGGAATTAAAATCGATCAATTAGCAATTGTGTTTTGATTTTTCTAAAGCGTTTATATAGTCTTTTTTTTTTTTTTTTGGTCATTATATAATGTCAAAGTTCTGAAACATGGAACTTGGAAATTTTTGTCCAAAACATGATGTGCTGAACAGACTTCAGTCCATTGTCAGTGACAGTAATTCTACACGGTAAATTTTTTGGAAGAGACTTTGGGTTCTTAACCGGTTAGCTGGTGAACAACACAGCAAGGGCAGATAATGGAGAAATGGGGCATACTGAGGCAGTGTGGCAGAGTAGAAAGGGTTAATTCCTGGGGGCCAGTGGTCTGGGTTGGGAATCCATGCTTTGCCAATTGTTATGCGAATTGGGGCCATCATTTAAATTCTGAGTCACAGCCTACTCATCTATGAAATGGCAATAAAATCATAATCCTCTTAATATTAGAGAATATAAACTAAAGTAAACACATTACAGAGTGTCTAGCTTAGCACCTACAATATGCAGGACCTGAATCATTCTTTATCTTTTTCTCCTTTTTCTCCTTCTTCTATTCATATTTTTCTGAGCTGCCTCAAAAACTTTTGGGAGCTAAGTGTCTCTGTTTCGGGAAACTAAACTAGGTATAATATAAGCAATACACAGTTTCTATTTCAATGCATTGTCCTCCAGAGTGAAATGAGAAGGAAGAGAATGGCTGGAAGAACACAATCTCCCTCTTACAGGAAGATATTCAGAGCAAGAGGACATACTGCCTTATTATTTCCCATTCCCACTGCATGATTGGCAAACAGAGACTCAGAATTAATAATAAAGAAATAACTCTTAGATGGGAAAGCTTTGGAATGCATTATAAAGGAGACATGGTCAATTTTTCATGCAGGCAGACATATAATGTTCCCTTGCTAGCAGTTACATTTAAAGTTGGTATGTAGTGAATGAGAACAAAATTTTGATATCAGATTACAAAGGACTATAGTGGCAACTTACTTCCTTTTTTTTTTTTTTTTTTTAAAGACAACAGTACTAGGGGAGAGAGAAAAACAGGGAGTTCTGTATAGAGTATGTTAGCATTAAGTTCATGGTAGGTTTGGCAAATTTTGGTAGATTTGTAAATTTTGTTCCTTGTCCAGGCTTTTCTCTAAATCTTGCAGGATTTTATGGCTTATTAACATCGGGTAGATTCTATGATACTACAACTTGATTGTAACAGAATCCTCCAGAGGAGAAATATTTTTAAAACGAAGTCTACCAAATAGAAAATGAAGTGCATTATATTTGATCTTCTAGCCCAGTATCTATTATCATAGTTTTTCAAATGTACTGTATTTAAACATATTTTTAAATTTTATTCTTGTATTCATTCAGTCTATATTTTGGGGAAACTTTCCACTCACACTGAACTACATTGCAGATTCTGAGTAATACTGGGAAAAAAAATTAGGTAAGGGTGTTTTTTTCCCCAGAAGCTCTCAATGTAGTAACTTATTGAAATATATCCAAACTGTGCATCTTCCACACATACGTCTTTCATGATAAAACTGAAAGGTAATCTATATTTTTAATCTACTTAATTTGATAATAGAAAAAACTACAGTGTCACATTGTATGATATTCTCTTTTGTAATTTTTTACTGAGGAAAATATATTGAGCTTTAAGAGTTGGTGTATGTAGATTGATATATACTGTTCAATAAATTAATATAATTTCTCATGAAAGTTTTCATTTGAACATTTCTTCTGATTGGTCTGAATTGAACCTTTTTAACAGCCCTTATGAATAATTTATTTGGGAACATTGAAAATTCTGTTGTAGATCATTGCTATTTTTGGTGCAAATCTTTGTTATTATTATTTTCATTATTAATGAAGCATAAGTTACAAATTAAGTTACATATGTATTTGAAAAATAGGTGCACATCTTAGGAAACATACATGAGTATTTTTTTCTTTTTATTTTCTCAGAAAGGGTACAGGTTTTATTTGGTTGTTCACTGGTAACACAGAGTAGGTAGTTGTCTCTGATATGCTGCTCAAGTGCTAGTTCAGCAAAAACTAGAATCAGAACTTTCAGTTGTGTATGCTAAAACATTATATTTTGTACAGAATTCCCTTAAAACTCTTGGGTTATTTTTTCCAGTATTTTCTCATTTTGGTGGGGTTTTTTTTTTTTTTTTTTTTTTGGAGAAGGCTTGTTGATTTTCAGTCTCTCCAAAGATTGAAATCCTGTCGCTCTGGATATCTTGAAATATTCTTGTTTGATTGCTTTCCTGGTGTGGTTTATACATTGTACTAAGTTTCAGTAAGTCATCTCAGTTTGGAAATTCATATGAGTTCTGGGAAAATTTGTTGAATAATTTTTGGAAAATTTCTTCTATTTAATCTTCCCATTTTGTATTTGAAGAAATATTTGAATTTGAACCTCTTTTCTTAATTTGTTGTCTTTGCTATTTCTTATTCTTTGGTATTGTTACTGTTGTTGTTTTCCAGTCTTCATGGAAAGTCTCCTCAGTTTATCTTTCAAACTTCCTTTTTCATTGTTCATTTCTATTGTCTCCTGTTCTTGTTTCATCAATAAAATATCTCCTCAAATCTCATTGAGAATATCAATAATGAAATTTTAAAATATTTTCTGCTCCAAACACTATTTTCCTTTTTTGGTTTTGGTGGGGTTTTTTGTTTTTGTTTTAGTTTTGTCTCTGTTAGGGAAGATGCTTTACCTAAAGCCTGCTAGTCTTGTCTATCCATTCATATTTATGAGAAAGTTACCTAAAAGCATTGAAAGCTCAGGACATTGTCCTCCGTGGCCCCTCATTATATGGTAACCAAACATAGCTATTTCACAAAGGACCCCTAGATGTCTGCATCTCAACTTGATGTGTCTCCCAAATGGGCTGGAAATTCTAAGACTGAATACCTGAATTTGGTTGATGCATGAAGTCTCATTCATCAGTGTGGAGACTTTTCACTTAATCCTTTTGTTTTCAGGACAAAACTTGTACCCTGGAGCATTAGTGCCTCTCCAGAGCACAGGAAAGTCAGGAAGTTAGCAGGATGCATGAGGTTATGGAGGAAATCTGGACCTCCAACTGATCCTTCTGTTTCTAATGCATCCTACACCCTGACTTCTAGATGTCACCGGTGTTTTCCTTGACTTAGCTTTACAGGGTTCTGAAGCACAAACCAGTCTACTGAGTTCAGTGGCTTCAAACAACAATATGTTATTTCTTACAATTCTCTGAGCAAGCTGTTTGTTCTTCTGCTAGTTTTGCACATACATCGGGACAGAGGACTAGGTACTAACTTAGGTAGGGTGACTGAGCTGGACGTCTGTTCCTGTTTCCATGTAGTCTTACATACCCAAGTGACTAGACTGTTCTTCCTCACATTGTGACAGCCTCATTCCAAGAGGGCTCTGTTACCCCCAGAACTTTTCAAGCTTTTGTTCATATTCAAAGCTAGCAGCATAATATCATCCCCTCTCTCTCCTTCCATGATCAGGTCACCTTCTATGATTTGAACTCTCCTTCTTCTATCTTTTAAGGACCCCATGATTCTTGGGTCCAATCAGATAACCCAGGATCTTCAGACTCTTAACTTAATCACAAGTTTCTTTACCATGTTAGGGTAATGTGTGTATAGGTACTGGGGATTCGGGTGTGGTCATCTTTGGGAAGGCAGGGGAAATTATTCATCCTACCACAATACCATTTTTTGCCTATTTTTGTATCCCTTTTTATAAGTAATGTTTGCCTTTGTTCATTTGAATTAATGAAAATTATTTGGAAAATATTTATTTATACTATATATTTTATTAATAAGATGTTTACATATGTTACATATGTTAATTATGGTCACTGTAGAAATCAGAAATTTAACGTTAATCTATGTAGGCTATATAATAATTTGGTAAAAGGAATAATTCATTGACAAAATGAATAACTTTTAAAGTCTTTGTTAAATCTAACTTTAAACCAAATTGCCAGCATTTCCCCTATGGCTTTCTACTTTAAACTAGGCTGAAAGAGTAGCCCATGGAATTGCACATTTCTTTCATTCATCAGTGCATAAGTTTATTTTCCCTGCAGAAACAACACAAGGACTTAAAGACTAGGGATGGAGTGACCTGGTTCTGTCGTGGTCTTTCTTCCAGGAGAACGGGATTAATGTTTGTTTGCTGACTGAATTAATGAATGGCTAAAAATACTGGTGTTATTTTCTGCTTCACCACCTTGATTTCTTTCATGTGTCTTGCTCTAAATATTCAGCTCTTTTTTCTCACTCCAAAGTAAATATTCTTCTTCAATTTTTAACTATGTCTCATCAATTCATACCAATGCCGATCTTTATCTCCCAATTCCTGCCACATACTTTCCTATTGTATGTAAACTTTATTGTTATGGGGCCCACATATTTATTCTTGAAACAAATTTTAAGTTCCTTGAAAACAGAATTTATCACTTTTATGCATCTAGTATGATAACTAGCATTGCTAGCATTTCTTGACCTTCTCTTGTTAAATCTAACTTTAAACCAAATTGCCAGCATTTTTCCTATGGCTTTCTACTTAAAATAGGCTGAAAGAGTAGCCAATGGAGTTACATATTTCTTTCATTCATCAGTGCACAAGTTTATTTTCCTCAGCAGAAACAACACAAGAACTTAAAGACTAAGATAGATACTACAGATAGATACACATTGGTCACATCTGTGTATCTATCTGTATCCATTCATCCACCATTCATCTATTAATCTACCTATATATTTATCTATTTAGTTACCCTTCTATCTTTGTCTCCTCTTTCTCTCCTTTTGCTGTAAGTATTAAAGTTTGAACTTAATTTAATAATTGGTGAAAGTCATTAAATTGATTTAAAAGACATGTATTTTTGATATCTTATTGGAAATATCATATTATAATTTTAGTGATGAGCGGATTCAAAGGAGAGTGACTTGGTGTTGTACTCTCTTGACATACACTATTTTATAGGAGGGCTTCAACTAGTCTGGGCAGAATGTCCTAAGTGTTGCCAGTGCATAATTTGCATTAATGTATGAAAATCCTCTAATGATCACATTTGTATCAAGCTGCTTGGGATTTGCAGAAAGCCATGAGACAGACAGAGAAGGAAGCAATGACAGATGGATAGAGAGTCTCAGTTATTGGAAAGGAACATCTTTTCTCATGAATGTCATTTTCTATTTAATTTCATATTGTCATTCAAAGACCCTAATGCATCAGTTGAAAGAAAAGCCTTGTAGGCAATGACATTGGGGAGAGAGCCAATATGAGATACAACCCGAGGCTGCAAATGCTGCTCTGTTTGGCAGCTGCAAGGAGAACAACTGTTTGGCAACAAATTACTTGGTAGAAAGCCTCTAGAATCAGCAAAGGATTAAAAATAGAAAGAGGGGATGGGTATGGAGAGAAAGACTGTGGCTTTGGAGAGAAAGAATTCAGTTCATCTGGCCACAGGGATAAATCTGCAATGCCAGAACCTCTCCTAGAGTTTATATGCTGCAGTGTTAGATGACAACCAGGGACGGCCCCAGTAAAAGACATAGTTAATTCTGTTCTAAATCACTCTGCCAGTCACGCTCCATGACCTTGCATATTACTTAATTAAACTACGTCTGAATTGGCTCATAGCATAATAATGCTGTTCTCCCCTCATAGGACACATTTCAAGGCTATTTAACTGTAGGATGTGGGACTGATAATCTTGACCTGACTTTTCCATAAAGCAGGATCTTCAGTCCAGAGTTAATATTTTTTTTTTAAATGGTTGGCTCTTGATATATATTTGTATTTATTTTTCAGAATATTTTCTCCTACCATAAGAAGTGCATTTCTCTACTGCAAAGCTAAGAGCATTATTCTCCTTACCTTGTTCTTTTGAGAGTGCAACTGGTAATTGTCAATGAATCATGGATCTATGCTTCCCAAAATGTAATTTGCAGATGAATCACCTGGGATCTTGTTAAAAGACAAATTTTGATTCAGTAAGGCTGATGTGAGAGACTCTTTCATTGTTTTCATTTTTTAAAACACAAACAAGTGTCACCAACCCCCATCACCGACCCTTCTTTTTAGTTTAGTGGTCACCTGTGGTGCACTACTGAGGCTATAGTGGCAATTCCTCTTGCATTATGGTTTCACTGCTTCTGGTGACCGTTCTGATTAAATTATTTGGTCGAGATGGAGAACATGCAAGAGAATTGAATCAAATTCAGAGCATCTTGTCAACACATTGAATGTGATTCATAGCAGCCCTGGCATATGACTCAGCTGCAATCACTTTACAATATCATCTTCTTCCTGTCATCAGAAGCAGGGCCTGCTTCTCTTATCTCAGTCACCCACACTTGCTGCACTGGAAACCAGGATTTGTGCACTTGTTTATTTCCGGATGGATCATTGGAAACAGGAACCCATTTCCTACAGACTAAGCTTCCTTATTGCTTAATGAGATAAAATTTGGTAATATCATACATTATTTTTATAGTTCACAATTGACAGTATAAGATGATTAATAATGCTTTCTTGTGATAGTATATGTATTATAAAATTGTAAGTTAAAATTTGCTTTCTTTCCCGATCACCTAAGGTTTGTTAATTCATCATATAATTACAAAAAACAATTTTCCTTGGAAATTACTTGAATTTTACATTTTGTTAAAGTTTTGTAGAGGTATACTGATTCAATAATCAACATGCCGTAGAACTCAAATCCTGAATGAACTAGATTTCCTTAGATGTGTTTCCTTTAAGATAGTATCAAAGTCTTGTAAGATGGGCTATTCTTCTCGATTCAAATAACCCAGTTTATCTGGACAGTTGCACTTTTCTCACTGAAAATGTAGATTGGAAGTTGAAGCCTAAATGTTTCTATGCTCATTATCTGAGTCAAGGATTAAGATTATATCATTCAGTAATACCACTTTACATATTTTCAATAGAAAGGCATTTATACAGGAAGTTTGAAGTTAAAAAAAAAATACTAAAATTAGAACTATCATTTGATCCAGCAATCCCACTACTGGGTATATAGAAAGAAGAGAAATAATTATATAAAAAGATACATGTTCTCATATGTTCATAGCAGCACTATTCAGAATAGCAAAGTCATGAAACAAATCAAGTGTCCATCAATGATTGACTGAATACAGAAAATGCGGTATATATCCACCACAGAATACTGCATGACTAAAAAAAACTCAAAACAAAACAAAACAAAAAACAAAAAAACATGTCCTTTGCAGCAACATGAATGGATGGAGCTGGAGAACATCATCCTAAGTAAACTCAGAAACAGAAAATCAAACACTGCATATTCTTACTTTTATGTGGGAGCTAAGTGGTCATATAGATGGAAATGACAGACACTGTGGATACTAAAAGTGAGGAGGTGGAGTGGGAGATTAGAACTCAGAAATTACCTATTGGGTACAACGTTAGTGTACCCAATCTGGGGAATGGGTCACCTCAAAACCAATCTCCACCAATATGCAATATGGCCAAGTAACAAACATGCTCTTGTGCCCCCTGAATTTAAAATGAAAATTAAAAAAATAATAACCAGAATGACTGTGGAAGTCATCAGCTACTGAAGCTTGTTTTCAGTCTTATCACTACAGCTCTGGTCCAGAGAGTCAGGAAGAGACTGGAGCTTTCTCAGATAAGAGAATTGTAGGAAGCCCTTGCCTGTGGTCACTGAAGTGAATGAAGAAGGGAAACAACCTGTGGGGTGTAAAACCCCGTGGCTGCCACAGCTAACCTTTGTTCATCAGATCTAAAGGCAGAAGAATTATATGACCTTTGTCATCTGCATTTTCAAAATCTCATGGAAGTATAGCTCATTGGCAAAAAACGAACTGAATCCACAATTTGGAGTCAAGGGAATCTGAAGAATGTAGCTCTCAGGTGACACTGGAAGAAGATAATAATAGAGTCAAATAAACACTGACTGTCATGACAATATTCCTTACACAGAGAAGAAGGCGTTTACTTGTTGAGGGGCTTCAGGTTGCAGAATATTTTATGTGATGCTCCATGTTTTCTATGGAAATTGAACTAAGGATCTTAGTTCTGTGAGCACCATTTTCTGGCCATCCAGATTAACCTTCTCTGAAAATGACTAAACTTTATAGTTTCCTGTAGTAAGTGTATTTATAGAACTTATAAATAGTATTTATAGTATTATAGTTTTCTGTAAGTGTATTTGTACATTAAATTTATTGTTTTAATAGTCAAAGGGAACTCTTGCTTCACGTGGTAGCCCAAACAGTGCAGGACACTTTTTGAGAGTTCCAGGTTCAGGAGCTTTTCTTACTGATGTGACAAAGTCTGCTGGTAAATGGGATTCATCCAGATTTACAGGCTCTGAGGAAATGCTGCAAGTAAACCTGCCCTCCTGGCCAGAGCCACTGTTCCTACATATAATCTGGCTTAGTGGGTGGCCAGGCATCTGAAACATTAGGTCAAATGTTAATATTGACCATTTTCTGCCTCACCAGATCATGTGGATTCGTGATTATGTTTTCGGATTTGCTAAAACAAAACTAATAATCACAACCATTAGTAAATAACACAAGAGATAATATAATTTCTTAGCCAAAAGGCTATCTAATACAGTGGGAATACCAAACATGTCAGCAGGGATAGGTCACAGTTAGTATTGACTGCAACTTTTTCTTCCCTCCCTCAGTCCCTCCCCTCCGTTCCTCCCTCTCCCTTCCTCTTTCCCTCCCTCATTTCCTGGAGAATAGTAATGGATCAGATATATGGTCCCATTTCTTCACCTAGGCCAAATGCCACCAGGAAAAGGAGTTTCAGAAGTTGGTGCCTGCTGGTAGGAAAGATAGATATTTATGATCTCTGAACATAGTGATTCTCTAAAACGTCTTTTGTTTATATCATTTTAATATTTTCTGTTGGTTGGGAGACTTTAATTATCCTATACAACTATTCTGTGTTGTTCGCAGCCAACAGGAGGTGGAGAAGTAAAATACTGGCTCTATTTTAGACAGCAGGAAATTCTGGGAGTATAGGTGTGGTATTTTGCCATTGTGGCATCCTATGATGGCTCTTGAAGTAGAAAAGTAACATACATGATGAAATCTTACACGGCCATAAAGAAGAACAAAATTATTAATTTTGCAGCAACTTGGATGGATTTAGGGTCTGTAGCACTCAGTGATCTATCACAGAAACAAAGACCTGAGTATCACATGTTCTCACTCTTAAGTGAACCCTGAACAAGTATCATAATACTTTAAGAAAGAGATTGGCGGTAATGGGAAACTGCCAGGGAAGAGGGGGCACCCTTCATCAATAAGGGTACCTGATTTCAAACCAGGTGAAGGGGGTACCAAAGTGAGGCCCAAACTTTACAAGTACAATGACCATTTGCATACCTAACCCTGAATTGTACCCCACACCTTCAAAATAAGTTTAGAAAGTTGAAAAGTAAGAATACACACATAGCTACTATGGGTACAAGACTTTATATATTGTTCAGATTTTTTTCACAGTATCTTTTTAATCTTAAGAGTCAGTGGCATTATTCTTGTTAAAAAGATAGGGTGGAAGTGACATCCTGGGCATTTGAAATGGCAGATGCAAGATTTTCTTTATATATCATCTATATGCACATAGGTTCCAAGTGTTTCTGCAGACTTTGTGAAAAACACAGCTTGTTGGTTATCTCTTTATTTCTGCACCTGAAGTAAGTTCTTACTAACTATCAATACTTAAAATATTTCTTTCATTTAAAAAGGAACTCAGATCCAATGTTGTAACTCTTTTTGTTGAAAGAAGCATCAGAGATTCTAGTGTTCATGGGCACATGAAAGCATCTCACTGAAAGACTTGGCTCAGCTAGGAGCAAGAATTTGTTACATTTGCCTCCTCATTTCTTCCTTACAAAATTTATGAATAGCTTATGAATGGATACCATGGGCAACAGATGCACATTATAGAGATGACTTTTAAAAACTGTAATTATTATCTTTTTGGCTTCAGGCCAAAGACAGTGTCTGGAGACTGCTTAAAGGTGCATGCTAATTTTATATTGCTAAGCTCTAAGTGGCTTTGCTTTTGCTTTTGTGCACTTTCCTAAGTGTGTTAGTGAGAGAGAGAGACAGAGAGAGAGAGAGAGAGAGGGAGAGACGGAGGGAGAGAGCTAGAAAGAGAGAGAGAGAGTGAGAGACAGTGAGAGAAACAAAGAAGAGGAAGAGAGAGGAGGGGGAAGGAAGGAAAAAGGGAAAGATAAGAGGAGACTGGGGAAGATGCATTCAGGATACCAAACAAAGGGTCATTCAGTAAAAAATGAGCTTGCTAGATAGACCATGAGGTGGTTCTTGTATTGCTTATGTTCCCAGACCCCACCCTGTGGACAGACTCAATAAGCCATCTTAGAAGAAGCTCAAAACCAAAGCAAATATACCTCGATCCTACATTCCAAACTAGTAATTGGAAAATAACTATATTACCAAAAATTCAGATATATATGAATTTGAAAAATAGTAGAGTTCAATAACAGCAGTACTTCAGACTTTATAGCATCTATTGTAATAAAGTATTTTTATATATACCTGATTTCATTAAGTTCTTTAAATGACACTGTAAAAGAGAGAGATGTAGCAGAGACTGTGAGATTCTCATTGTAGTAGGAAGAATTCCAAGATGACTCCCCAGTGATCTGAGGTCTTTCATAATCTATCTCCTCAACTGTGAGATGGGCTATCACTTCAGGATTAGGTTATGCTTGCTATATGGTACACCTGAATTTAAGAAAGAAAGATTGTCCTCAGTGGGCCTGCCCTATTCAGGTGAATTCTTAAAAGGTACTCAGTTCTTCCTGGTGAGATTCATAGTATGCAAGGTATTCAACACAAGGGAGACTCTTCATTGCTTGCTTAAGGCTAGAGGGGGCCACACAGCAAGAAATGAGGTAGCTTCCAGAAGCTGAGCATTGGACCTGCAGACAGGAAGCAGCAAGGAAGCATTTCAGTTTGATTTGCAATATTAATTATTTTCTCCATAAGATTCAGAAAACACTTTTAATAAAAAGTCTGCTAGTTAATATTTCAGGGTTTGCAATCACATATGATCTGTCTGTGTCTTCTCTCTCTCACACTTTCTCTCCTTCTTTCTTCTCCTTCCTTCCTTCCTTCTTCCTCCCACCTCCTCCCTCCCTTCCTTCCTCTCTCTCTCCCTCCTTCACTTCTCCTTCACTCCTTCCCTCCCTACTTCCCTGCATACAACCTCCTTCCCTCCCCTTTCCTCCCTCCCTCCTTCCCTCCCTTCCTTCCATCTTCCCTTTCCTCTCTCCCTATCTCCCTCCCTCTCTCTCCCCTTCACTCCTTCACATCTCCTTCACTCTTTCCCTCCCTATTTCGCTGCTTTCAACTTCCTTCCCTCCCCCTTCCCTCCCTCCGTTTCTCCGTCCTTTCGTCCCTCCCTTTCTTCCTTTTCCTTTTCACCTTGCAACAATGCTTTAAAATGTAATCTATATAAAAATAATAATTCTTAGTTTAAGAAGTGAACCAAAACAGATTACAGCTGATTTGCCAGCTCCTGGTCTAAACAATCAACAAAACAATAAATTAAACCCTGCATTGCAGTGTTTGCCAATTGCTGTGGTGAAAATACATGTACCAGGACTCATTTTAAGGTACCAACATGACATTTTTTTCACTGTTACAAAGAGATGAACAGTAGCATGCCATACTACTGTGTTCCATGCATTCATAATAGAAGTAAGTAGCCATACAAGGACAGCAATAAAATATAGTTATACAATTAGGAAGGGTTGAGCTTTGAGTCTCTTTTGCTCTTGTTTTTAGTTAATTGGTTTAATGGTGAATGTATATAATTTAATTTTTAATAAAGGCTGTATTTAAAAACCAACTCACATAATTCCTGAAAAATTAAACAACTGGCTCTCATGAGCTGGTACTAACCAGCTCTAGCACAATGCTGGTCATGCCCTTAGAAAAGAGAAGTGCGTGTTCCATTCCACTTTTTTCTTCCTATCACCTGGAATGAGAATCAAGCTGACATGATGATGGACCATCTTCCCTGGGCAGAGATGGCATATCATTGGGGATGGCAGAACAACAAGGAAGAGGGAAGTAGAGTTTTCAACACTAGAACTACCATATCAGGCTTGGGTTCCTTATGCTCCTATTATTAGGTATAAAGAGGAAAGAAATTTCTAACTTGTTTACCTTGTTTAGCTACTCTTATTTTGGGGTTTTGTTGCATCAATTTTTCCGATATTCTAATTAATATACTAGATGTTAGCATTTCTTTTTTCCAGTGAGAAAATTGATGGCTAGAGAGATAAAATTGCTTTCCCAACATCACATGACTGAGAAGTTCATATATCGTTATAAAACACATTTCTTAACTCTATATCCATTGTGATTTCCATGACATCATGTCACATATCAGGTCAATCATTCATTCATTTATTCATCAATACAAGTATCTAATTTGGGGATTTAGTAGGCACATAAGATCACCCTTGACTGACAAGTCTTGTCTCTAGAAATGTTTTACTATTAAATAAGCAATGTTGTTTGGAGAAGGCAACCCTTTGAGGGGCAAGAGATGAGGTGACCCTACCTGGGCAATCAGGGAAGGGATGTGGGTTGCACCCATATCCTCTCACATCTGAACCTTTATTGAACACAAAAAAATGAACTCATTTCTGTGCTAGATGCCACAGGGATCACAGAAGTACAGAGGGAAAAGTAATCTCATATCCAAATGTTTCCCTATACCATATGCATTAGTTTCATCTTCTCATTTTAGTATGCTTCAGGACTCTTTTTGATGATTATAGTCATACAAGACCATGTGTGCCCTGGAGATCTAGTTCATTCATAACCCAGAGATTGACACTTAGACATGCTTTATAATCATTTCTGAATCAAAATTTCCTAGGTCTCTGTAGCACAAATACATATTAATTAAAATAATGATATCAGCATTTTCTTATGCAATTAATATTTTTTATTCAAACTAACATTTCTTTTCCCAATGAAAATACTAACAGCTGAAAACATTGTGGCATCTCATTTAGCATGAATTTTCCTTGAATTAATGCTCTCTGTTATGTGTGTAGGAATATATTTATACATCAAAGGCAATATTGATTTTTTTCCCTCAAAATAACTGCTTTTGGGCATAAAAATATGTTTTATGCTTTATTTATATTTTGTCTTAGTTTTGGTCAACCTAAGTAAAATCCTTAATCTCAGGGGGTAGATTAATGTAATTTTCACTGTTGTTTCTCTATACTCACACTAGCTGAAGACAAATGTTCTAGGGGTTGCCATTCTTAAGTATTATTATAGTTGGTTCACTCTATCAGGAGGGCAGGTGGCTATTTATTCCAGTAACATAAATTCTGTGATATATGGGTTTCTATTTTTACTTTTTGCAGAATGTTTTCAAAGATGCTTTATTGTGTTAACTTTAATTTATCACATCCCATGCATATCAAATTTGTATGGGCCACAATTCTCTTGGCCTTGCTGTGTCTTGGGCTTTCGGTTGCTTGTTCATGAAGAGTCCCAGGTTTTACTGTAACCTCCAAACCATGTCTGCTGTCACATCATCTAACAGCAGCATGGGCAAGAAGAGTGCTGGCATCTGGAAAGGACTCTTTTGTAGCCACCAGATGGGGGACATATAAGCTCTAACAGAAAGTCTCAACCTGTTAGACCTACTGAGGCCATGACTCTTCTCACCACTTCTGGGCAAGAATGATGCATCATGCACATGTGTGCCTTATGGCTTCAGCAGTACATGCCCCAAAGGCTCAGAAGACACAAGCTGGAAAGGTGGAGGCATTAACTCCTACTGGGTCAAACTTTGACCAATGAGAGACAGGAGATGAGAGAGATCTGACAGACACATTACTCACTCTTTGTCCTTTGATACACTGATCTGAGTTTGGGAGTTACTATATAGATAGGTCAGAGATGCTCTGCATGGCTGAGTGACAAGCTGTTTCTCCTTGTGAAGCAGTGGACACCTGAGCCACGCACTGCTTTGTTTTTGCTTCTCAGTATTCTTTGCCACTCTGCTTTTTCCCCTTAACTTTTTTTTCCTGGCATTGCGTCTTCCCTCAAAACATTACAATTTAAGTGGCTTTGTTTTAACTTTGAGCCCCACTCTGTATATTTTAAATCATCTGGACAATGACAATGGAGGATAATCGAGAAAACAATTCCATGTTTTCCTAGTGAACATGGCACAAAGTAAAAACAAGAAGTCTATCCTTATGGCATTGCATTTCACTTCATAGAATATTGTTATTTGTAATAAGTGGAGTCCACATAGAAGAGTAATAGTAAAAATATAGTCATGCATGACTAAATGATGGGAATATGTTCTGAGAAATGTGGTATTTGGCTATTTTGTCATTGTCAACATCATTGTATGTTCTTCCTTACACATAGTATATTCATACTTATATGGTACACCCTTTATACACCTAGGTTATATAGCTCATTGTTCCTAGGCTGTAAACTTGTACATCATGTTACTGTGCTGAGTACTGTAGGCAATTGTAACACAATGGTATTTGTGTATCTAAACATATCTAAATATAGAAAAGGTACAGTTAAAAATATGGTATTATAATCTTTTGGGACCGCTGTCATGTATATGGTCTATTATTGACCAAAACATTGTTATGTTACACTTGACTGTACAAGGGAGCAGTGTAAGAGACAACCTGATAAAATAAAATGCTTATTTTAAATAACAAATTAGAGAAATCCAGTTGCTACTGTATAGATATATATAAAGTTGCATTATAAATGCAGAACATATGTTCAAAAAACAGGACAAAATATTGTAAAATCCAAATTACTGAGAAGAATCGGCCACTGAAGACAGCAATAGCAGAATCTATGTTTCTGTTTATGGCACAATCCTACAGGAATCTCCTTTTCAAGTGCCAATCAAGCAGAAATCATTGTTGCTTACTACACTGTGGAAATAAATAAAGACTACCAAATGAGATCAAGCAAAGGATAGTTATTTAGTTTCCCGTAGCAAAGGAACAGCTACCATCATTTGCATTTGGCAGAGATTCAGAAGAAGTTAGTGGAGAGGGAGAGTTTTATAATGGGAAAAAAGAGAAGGTTTTATCTACATCCTGTTTGGGAACTGTTGACATGGGAAAGCTATAGGTGGGCTAACCACAATGAGCCATCTCATGTGATTGTCTAGCAGTGCATTCTCTCATTTAAGGTTTTCTTCCACCAGTCTTAAATAGGGAGTGGGGAGACACCTCTTATCAACAAGGGTACCTGAACGAAACATTTTTGTATGCCTAACCCCTAACTGTACCCCACAATAACATAATAAAATAAAATAAAAAACAAAAACAAAAACAGGGAGTGGGGTCAATAGTAGGGACAATGTTAATTATTAATCAAACCCTGACCTTTTTCAAGTGCTAAAGGGGTAGTTGTTTGGCTTCCTGGACTGATTGTTGCCCAATGTGGGTTGGTATTTGCTACAGATTGTAGCTGCAGATTCTGCCTCAGAGTTTTATTTTTGTATATGGTCTGCCTACCGTTCATTTGTGTATTCATTTAGTGTCTCCATCTCAAACACAATAAAGTAGTCAAGGAAGAAAGGGTATGGCATTTAAGTGCTGTATAAATGAACAAATGTGAAATAGTGGAATCACACCATAATCTATTTTTAATTAGTATTTCTCCGGAGAGATGTGTCCTAGATTTTTGCTAAAAATGATTTTCAAGAATAAAATATATCTTGTCATTTTAAGTAAAAAGGAAAGGGTAGCTAAGATTGGAGAAGATAGATAAAAATATGAGAAAATTGCCAGGGATAAATCCCATCCTACATCGTATAGTAGCTATATGACTGACAAACTTAATGTGGAGGGAAGGGGAACTATTTAAGGCATTGGATAATATCAACTGACAGCTTGTAGTTTTCTCTTTTTTAATTGTAGAAGACTTTGGTCCTGGTTTTGTTATACAAGAGATCAGTAGAACAGTATGTAAATCACTTCAGGGGTTTGGTTTGGTATGAAGACAGTGGGTGCTGTCTCAATTTTTCAGCCCAATGGGTAATCACCTACATGCACAAAAACATGATCTTTGCCCTCAATTTTATAATTCAATTGTTCTGACAAGGGGAGGATATTCTGATAAAAATAGGAAAAAAACCCCATAAATTGAAGTCTAGAAAGAAATTTGGAAGAAACCTCTGTACATCAAATAAAAGCAAGATAAAATTAACTAGTGCCATTTGCAATTGAAAATGAAAAGTAATAGTTTGATCTAACGACTATACATGATTCTCATTTCTCACTACTTCCAGATTCATCATAGAAAAATCTACATTAAATATTTTAAGAGACATTGGAATCAAGTGATATTTGACTTCATGAAGAAAATGTGTTTTTTTAATTAGTAAACAAAAATGTTTTTATGTAAGTTATTGTGCATTAGTTTGTTAGGGCACTCAGAAACTGGATGCCTTAGACCAACAGAAATGTATTCTCTCACAGTTCTGGAGACTAGAAATCTGAAATCAAGAACTCAGCAGAATTGCTACTTTCTGTGCCCTCTGAGGGGGAAACGTCGCATGCCTCTCTCTCCCAGTTTTTGGTGGTTGCAGATAATCTTTGGTGATTTTTGCTTTATAAACACATCACTTCAATCTCTGCCTCTGTCCTTATATTGCCTTCTTGATGTTTCTGTGTGTCCTTTTCTGCCGCTTATAGGAACATGCTCATTGGATTTAGAGTCCATCCTGATCCTCGTTGATTTTATCTCAATTCTTAACTAATTAAGTCTACAAAATATACTATTTCCAAATCAGGTCACATTCTGAGGTTCCAGTAGACATGAATTTTGAGGACACTTTATTGAATCCACTAGAGATAAACTCTGTGAATTAATTATCATGAGAAAATAATCAAACAAGATTCTTATTTCTGATTCTGGCTTTTTGCCCAACTGGGACTATGGTCTTAACAAACCAATCTTGTAAACTCTATATCTGGATTTCATCATCTGCAAAATATAAATAATATTGATTTATCTACCAAAAGTGTGGTTATGGCCTTTGAATGAAATTCTAATTTTAAAAGTTCTTTGACAAGCATAGAATACTATTCAAATGCATAATGAGTTTAATTTTACTAGTATTATTAGCAATTTTACTTTTTTCTTCTGTTTTACATAAGCCAATCACAAAAACTATTGGAAATACTTTATACCAAGGCAAGCTTTAAGGAAAGCAATGTTGCATGTTTGTATAAAACTCTTAGTTATTCATTTGAGTTATTTTCTGGTTTATTCTTTGGTGATTTTTATACATCATTGGTACCATCAGAGAAAGAACATGTAGAAAATCCAAGTGAGTCAATTGTAGTCCTTTTCCAGAAACTCTGGGTAAGAGAATTTCATGGAAAAGACTAGAATTATTGGACTAAATAATATTCCTCTGTTGTTTGCAAATTCACCCATTTTTGATACATCCATCCTCAGATAACTTAACCAAAATAAGCTTTTCTGAATTTCTCCCTAGATCCAGTCCTTCATCAGTGTGGTTTCTGCACCATCTGTACTCACAGGCTCTTATATTCTGTCCAGACTTTTCCTGTGAGCTCCAGACACAAAACTACCATTTATTTCACATCTTCTTTTCGACATCGGAAAGACACCTCAAATTCAACATGTCCAGAATGAAAACCATGTTCTTGGGCCAACCCGTTTTCCTGATGTCGACCGTAAAACTTTGTCCTTTAATGTGTTCTCTACTTCAGGAAATGGCACCCCTGTCCACTCAGCTATGCAGCCTGGAGACGTAGGAGTCAATCTCAATGCTTTCATCTTCTGGTTACCTTCACATCCCCTCACCACCAATATCTGCAAGTCTTATCTCTTAAAAAGTCCTTAATTTCTTTCATTTATCTTTATCTCCATCAGGATTCTAGTGTAGCTTCAAAAATTATTAACTCATGACCAGTCTTGATTTACCTGCAGCCCACACACTGCCTCCTGGATTATTTTAAAAACATTAAAACATTCTAGTGTTTATAGTGTCTCATCTCTATATATTTTTATATACCTATAGAAAATAGGAAATCTTTTAGGAAACATACTTGCAAGTTGATTGTCACTATTGAACTACTAACAATAATTCCTTAATATAGTGGTCCCCCCTTTTGGTGGGGGATAAGTTCCAAGACCTCCAGCGGATGCCTAAAACCACAGATTGTACCAAACTCTGCTTATACTGTGTCTTTTTCTATATATAAATACCTCTGGTAAAATGTAATTTATAAATTAGGCACTATAAGAGATGAACAATGACAATAATAGAACACTTTTAAAACATGCCATGATAAAGTTACACAAATGTGGTCACTCCCTCTCAAAATATCTTATTGTACTGTACTCACCTATTTTCAGACACAATTGACCACAGGTAATGGAAACCACAGAAGAAAGAATAAAATGAGACTATTGTAAAGTGAAATATTTGATAAGCATTTAAGTTTCCTCAATTATATTTTTTTTACTCTTACTTTTTGTTTGTTTGTTTGAATCAGGATGTGTTGCAGACAGTGATCACATCAGCTACTTGATTGGAACCCTTCTATGATGCCCATAGCTCTCAGGAGGAATACAAACTTGCCACAACCTCCAGGACAATGGTCTTTTTTTTTTTTTCTCTACATCTTCTCTGCTCTCTCTACTTCAAACACATATACTGGATTTTGTTTTCAGAATATTTTTTGCCCAGTGCTTATTTCTGCCAAAGGGCTTTTATAGAAACTACTCCTTCTGTCAGGAACACCTTATTTCATCTGTTTCTCACCTGTAAGGACCCAGTTCAACTGTGCATACTCAAAGTCAATTTCCTTACTTCTCTTATCAGGTCTAGTTCCTTAGCATGCATAGTCAGCATCATGTATTTTTTCTCCGTCCAATTTAGTCACAAGTTGTGCAGGTAAATGTATACCTATTTGCTTGATTTTGCTATATTTTCTTTCACTGGCTTACTTTCTTTTATTTTTAGAACATTCGATTTTTTTCCAAAAAATTAAGCATGATTTAAGTCTGCAAGGACTAGTTTAAGATTGTTGCAGATCAATGAAGCAGATGAGAAATTAATTTTATTAGGAATAAAAAAATCTTTTATTACTAATAAGAAATTTTTATTAGTTAAAAAAAATCAGCAAGTTTTCCAGCTTTTCAAAATTCTTGGTCATTTTAAGTTAACATTCAAAACTTTATTTAGAGACAGTAAAGTATTGTCAATCTGTTTTCCTTAAAGATTCTAAAATATATGAAATTCTATATTTCCAAATTCAATAATTCTAATCTAACACGTTATATTATGATACTTTAAGATTATCCAGCGTTTAGTATATTCCAAATGCCAAAATGATGAATCAAATCAAATTATGTATTTTTACTTTAGCATCAATAGAAAATTTTAGTATATACTAAAAATAATAAAGAATGAGCAGCAAAAACCTGGGCAGATATTCTGAAGAAAGCAATCCACAAGTCCTGTGGTCATAACAACTCTACAAAACACCAGCAAGATATCAGAGTAGTCAAAAGCAGAACTTAGTTTGTATAGAAATAAATATACCAAAAAACCCAAATAAAACTTTGGGGAAAGTTTTGTCTCAAATAAAGCAAACAGAAGAAATATTATTTTGAAGTATGATAGGTGCTTTTTTCTTTTTTAAACTTTGTAATGATTATATATTAATATCAAAAGGAAATCTAAGGGAAGCTGATATGTACTACGAACCATGTATAATTGCACCATTCTGTGCATATGGGTGTGATATTACATATGGCAAGTTGTATTTCTTTAAAAAATTAATATGTAATACCATAGCCTGAAAGCTAGTACAGAACAGGCCCCCATTCATTGCTTTATATAGCTTTCAAAATTGTTGGTTTAAAATAAAAATTGAAAGTCAGATAAATTTGCCCTGTGATAATAAGTAATGCTCAACATTAGAAAAAAATGCATCTGAGAAAACTTGTATTTCTAAGACATAGTCTAGTCTATAAAAATCAGTCATAATGTTTATTATTGTGATATGTGCTTAGCCACCAAATAATCCATTAAAAAGAAACATTACTTGCTGTATCATAATTTTAATTGTTTGGAATGAGTCTCTTTCTATCTTTGGTAATTCCTTTACATATTTAGCGGAAACAAAATTTGAATACCTTATTTGATTTGGAAAAAATATATAGAAACTCAGGAGAGATGTCAATGGTTAAGCAACACTGCAGCATGAAAAAAAAAACTTTATGGAAATTGAAATATATGTCAGAGGAAAAAAAAATTAGTTAAAAGAGAGGGACAGAGAGGAGAAGTTCTAGCACAGACCAGATGCATAATCATATTCTGAGCTCCTAACACAGTGTCTGTCACAGATCAAGTACACACAAAATATGTGTTTAATAAATGCATGATTAAAAGATGACTAAGTTTCAAGAGCACATCAGTGATCAAGGATGACATAAATAAAGACTGAATATTCCCAACAAGCCAGATGGTTAGCCAGATGAGTCCCTATTCTTCAAATGCTGTACTGATCATCTTCAGACACCAAAATCGTTTGAAATTCTTAATTTATTTTAGGATCTGAGAACCATTGTTTTGAATATTCCCAATTATGGCTTTATTGTTTCTTTTTTCTTTCTAAAACAGAAAGTTTGATGTTTTGTAAGCAGCTAAAAAGTTGCTTAGTGACTAAAGGGGAAAAAAAATGACTATATTTTGTTAGCTCTAAAGTAGACCTATAGAGTCATGAATGATTTCTACCTCTGAATGAAAATATTATTAACATTGATTAGCATTATTAAAATAAAGACCTAAACATCAAAGTTTGCTCCTTATAAGGTCCTGAGAGTCTTTGAAGAGAGTGTTCATTAAATATTCTTCCATTTTAAAAAATAGTGACTTGTAATATTCTGTGTAGAGTTCTTATATGACTTTGTAATAAATGAATGACTGTTTTAATATATTTTGATTCTATGAATTTCTACACTGTATTTTCCATTTTTACTGTGCATATATAAAAATTAACATATCATGCTATATTTACCTTCTGCCCAATGAATTTGCTAAACTCACATATTAATTAAAATAGCTTATAGCTGAACTTTTTTGAATATTCTGGAAACACTATCAAGGCGTCTATAAATAATGGCAGTTTTATTTCTTTACTTCGTAAGCTTGCCTTATTGAACTACTTAGGACTTTCAGTAAAATGTCAGAGAGAATTGGTTATGGCAGCCCTCCTTGCCTTATTCCTAATCTCAAGGGAACACTTTCAGTATTTTACAATGAAAAGTAAGGTATGCTAAAAGATTCTTACAGATATTCTCTATCAGATTAATGAAATTTTCCTTTATTTTGAATTTTCATTAACAAAGGCTGAATTTTATAAATTGATATTTCTACATCAATGATGATGATTTTATAATTTTCACCATTATTTTGTTAATGGATGAATTAAATGGATTATTTTATTTCCTTTCTTGGAAAATGTAATGGGTGTATAACATGTATAGAGAAAAGTACAAAAATCTTGACTATATAACTTGGTGAATTTTGACAAATTTAGAGTGATCAATTCTTAGATGAAAATCAGTTATTACCAGGATACCCAAAATATACTTTGACACCTTCCATTACAGAGACTGGGCAATTGATTTCTCATGTCATCGATTGGTTTTGTCTTATTTTGGGGAGGAGAACGTCTGGCTTTTTTCATTCAGCATTATGTGTGTGTGATTAATCTTGTTATTGCAAGTAAGTAGTTGTAGTTATTTATTTGCATTGCTGGATAGCATTTCATTGAATAAACACGTGGTAATTTATTTGCCCATTCTACTGCTTGTTAATATTTGGTTTGATTATTTATTTGCCTGTTCTTGTTGTAATTAGTTCTTTTGAAGTATCACACACACACACACACACACACACACACACACACACACCCCTAAATGTGATATTTCTGGATCAGAGACTGTGGATATATTCTGTTTAGTGGGTGCTTTCCAACAGTTTCCCAAAATGAGTGAACAAATTTGCACTTTTACCAAATTGGTGAAATGAGAGTTCATACTAGAGTCTCACTAAATAATAGGTTTTATTAGCACTGTTAGAGAACATTCTTCCCTCCTATAGAGACGATATAGGGTAATAAAAAGTAGTGTGGCTGGCCTCAGGTCACATGGAGTGGATTATGTAGTATCTAGTACTTATAATTTTTTCCATGATATTGAGCATATCGCTTTGCAGCAAGTAGCTACCAAATAAGCGTTTATTGAATGGAAAGGTATTACGAAAGATCTCTCTCCAACTATCAGGCTTGTGGCAAGAACAGGCACATAGGCACGATACTGGTGAATTTGGTAAGCCTGTAAGTATTGTGGTAGACGAGTGGTAGAAGACTAAGAGGGAAGAATATGGAACCATACTATGGAAGGACTTTGAAGATCTATGTTTCCTAACTCATTTTTTTTCCCTTCGGGTTGTTTGTGATGAATAGTCAATGTTGATTATTCCATATGTTATTCTTATCATGAAATACTGTTCTAAGACTGGAATTTGGGATGGGAGCAACTTTAGAAGAATAAAGGGGTGGTTTAGTATGCAAAAATTCAGTTCTACCACCTCTTCTTACACTCGTTGCAATCAACCAAGGTATTGCTACCCATTTTAATGGATTGCCATAGAAGACTCTATTTGACAATATTGTTTTGCTAAGCAAGAGAAAAAAATCAATGATACAGTTGTATTTTTCTCTATAAATGCTAAGTTCTCTATTTCGTGTCTCAATCACCTGTTGAACATTTTTACATTTTTACTTTTTCTTTTTAACTGCCGCATAATAATAACATAGGTGTATATTTTTCTTGGTACAACGGTCATTGTGATATAGCATCTTTTTTAATTTAGTTTTTAAAATCGTAGCACACTTTCTCAATAATTTTTGTCAAAGAATATTTATTCTCTTATTCTTTCCATGACACCTATGTGATATTTTTACCATTCCTAATAACTGCACTTTTTGCACCATATCTTATGTAAAATGTTCACCACATCAGACAGAGCTCTCTTTTGAGGATTTCCATTGTTCTTTGATTTAGGATGGCTATCTCTATGACGGTGGTTCGCTATGTTTTGTGGTAGCAGAGTTCCTTCAGGGTCAGAGTCCTCACGTCTAGTTAGAGTTGTTACTTCAGAGAGACTTTCACCAAAATGGAAGGATTGAAACAAGGCAAAACATAGCAACAGAGAATTATACCTTGTGTATTGTACTAGACCCACTTTAAAACACATAAGCCCTGATAAAATCTCAAGGAACCAGTTCTGAGAGTGGTGGGCATGGATTTATGAATACTTAGCCACAACACTCCTGACAACTAGCTGTGAGGACAATTCCTTGGTAAATTATCTACGTTTTAAGCTTTAAAAAAATAAAATATAAATATGGGTCATTTCCCTAAAACCATATTTTTCATTTTCAGTCAACAGTTTAAGTCACATTAAGTGATACAGATATCATTACTTATTATAACTTATTATTATTTACAGCCAATATGTCCATATCTATAACATTTCTTTCTTTCTTTATACTTCTTGTTTTGGTACCTTTCCCATCCAAACACAAGATACACTTTCTCAACATCATTAAGATTCTGCCGCTCTTTATGGGAAAGGGGCAGGAAGACAGCTGCTGTTGGAAATGCTAGTGGTGGTGCTGGGAATCATGGAATCCCTTAGGCAATTGCCACTTGATTTAAAAGTTAAAGCATTTTTTCAAATCATCATATAACTGTTTTCTCATGGGACAGTGTGGTATTTGCACAATCTTTCCAGGAAAGAAATGGATACAATCTACACATGTAGTATTTGCTGAATAAGATTGTTTTGCTATTAACATGTAGTAGAGTGAACCAATATGATATATAGGACTATATTCTTCATGCCTTGGGGTTTTCCCAGCTGGCCATGAGGGTGTTGTTGGTGCCACAGTGTTAGAACTTTTTTTTGCTGTGGTAGCAAGATGAATGCACGGATAGCAAAGTGGGTATATAAGTATAGTTGAGATTCTGCAACGATGAAGTTGTCTAGCTAGATGAGTACCACAGCGAGGGTGGTCAGAATATTATTTGTTTATAGAAACTATTAGAAGTTAAGTTGATGGGAGACACACCTCATCAACAAGGGTACCTGCATAATGAACATTTGTTTACCTAACCCTGAATTGTGTCCCACATATTTAGAATTAAAAATTTAGAAAAGATGTTAAAACTCTCAAAAATAATTAAAAAAAATAAACTTAAAAAAAAAGAAGCTATGTTGTAGAAAGCATTGTTCTGTTTAGCTTTTTTATTCTACCACATTTATTCCCTCATTGTATTCAGCAAACACATGTGGAATCATTTTTAAATTTCAACTTTCTTCCAATTTTGTTTTCCAGTTTTATCATGAAAAGGCAATGAGTACCCCCCATCACTTCAGAAAGGCTGTTTTCCACTTCTTTTGTAGGGCTACACATGTGTTCATGGGCCTGAAAATATTTGGAAAAGGTATTTTCTTTTGAGTTTGTTTAATCATGTTTTCCTCTGGTGAAATTGTTCAAATTTCCACTCCATCAGCTCCTTAAAAATACCTACAGTTGTCCTCCCTTATCTTCGGCTTCACTTTCCATGGTTTGGGTTATTCGCCACCATTCACGGTCTGAAAATATTAAATGGAAAATTCCAGAAACACACAATTCATCAGTTTTGCATGGTGAGTCATTCTGAATAGAACAATGTAATGTCATGCTGCCCCACACCATCCCACTTGGGCCGTGAATTGTCCCTTTGCCCAGCATATCCACAATGTAAACACTACCCACCAGTTAGTCACTTAGTAGCCCTGTAGGTTATCAAATTGGCTGTCACGGTATTGCAGTGCTTATGTTCAAGTCACTCTTATCTTACTCAATAATGGATTCAAAAAAGCAAGAGTAGTAATGTTGGCAATTCAAATATGCCAAAGAGAAACCCTGATGTGCTTTATTTAAGTGAAAATGTGAAACTTCCTGACTTAATAAGGAAAGAAAAAAATCATATGCTAAGGTTGCTAAGATCTATGTAAGAATAAATCTTCTATCTGTGAAACTGTGAAGGAATGAGAAGTCACATAACTTTATCACTATGGCCTGTGCTTTCAACATTCATTATTGATTAATTCAGCAGAGCTTCAAAATTAAAACAAATAGACATTAATTAAAAATGACTTAATGGTTTAAAAATATATGACTTGCCATTTCAACTATCTAAAATTAACATCTAGGCCATTACACTCGGGGAGCAATTATGAATGTTCAAGTGTGGAGTACATACGAAGGCAGCATGGATTTATTTTTAAATCAGCTTAATTGTTGCCGATAAAACAAAGTGAGGGGAAAAGACATTTATCTCTCACACATGGAGTAATTCCAGTGTTTCGTGCCACTCTTGATGAAGCAAACAATTACAGCTTCTTACCAATTCAGGAGAAGCTACCTAACCCCATCCCCCCACCACCACCCCTCCCCACCCCAGAGCCAGCACAGTCACACGGAATGAAAACCTGACAGTTATGTCCTAGATGATATCATCGGCAGATCAGTCTAGAAAAAACTATCTTTGGAGATTGAGGGCAATGGAGAAATTTCAGTTACTGAGAAAAAGCATTTTTAAAAAGGGCATATTTTAAAGTGTTGAAGATATTTCCAAGCTTGTCTTTGTCTTAGGATCTTGTTTTTTCTTGTAGACTGTTTTAATGAGTATTATTGTGAAAACCTGAGAGTGTGGAAACTAGTAATTTAATTTGAGTCATATAATGCAATTCTCTAAAGAATTTACTTAAAAAATTTAAGCTCAGTAATTTTAAAAATGTAAAATAGAAACTGTTAGGGGAAGCAAACTAAAGAAAACCCAGATGAAAGAAAATAACCAGGCAGGGAGGAAAAAGGAGAGGAGGAGAGAGAATAAAGAGATGATTCTCGAAAGAAGATATAACAATTAACATTCAAGTTTAATCATGAATAATCAAACACATTCAAATGAACACAGTAATATTAATACTTTTATTAACGTTGATTTAGAGCTTATCTAATGCCTAACACTGTTCTGCGACTTCATATGGATTGACTTAGTGAGCCCTGACTCTGGCCCTGTGAGATAATTGGAGTTATTATTCTTATTGCCAATATTTAATAAAGGAAAGTAATACACCTGGTTGGAGAGGGCACGGTGCATTTGTAATTGATAGTGTAAAGTAGAACAAATATTTTGGAACGCACTTTGTTAATAGGCATTGAGAAACTTAAGAATGATTGACTCACTAATTTTCAATTAAATCAACTCTCCTAAGGAAGCAATCTTGTATATAATAAAATTTCCATAATTTGAAAATGTTTAAACTAGTACAGCACAACAGCAAGTCAGAATGTTATGCAGGCTTTAAAAAATCACGGTGCTTAAGAACAGTGCAAACTTGTGAAAATGAGTGCAGTGTAATAACTGAAACATGGAATACATATAATTATAGAAAGAAGACAGGGAAAAAATACAGTAGGGTATTTTTTTCCTAGACAGTGAAATATGATGAATTATATACCTTTCAGAATTTCCAAAGTTTCTACAATTAAACAACAAAAAATCAAGTAGGGTATATTGATTGCCTCAGTGGACTCAAATAGTCATACTTCTTCATATCCAATTTTTTCCTAAGAACCTTCCCAAACTCTTTCTGGTCTTATATGACATATTTTCTCCAATGAGACAGTAGCAGATTGAATGCAAACAGACACTTGAAAAATGTCAGTGCATTTCTGTTCTCTCTTCTACTGGTCTGTGAGCATCATGAGAAATTCCATGATCATGGGATGTGAAAGAAATGTGGAGGGGAGAACCTGTAACCCAGCCATGACCATACTAGATCTGCTAACTTCCAGCTAAAAACTCAACTCCCACAGATGCCAGAGACAAAAGTAAGCAAACTCATCAGGCAAGTCTGGCCCTCCAGATCAGCAGAACTGACCGCTGACACCTTAGGCCATGAAAATTAACAAATGGCTGCTGTCTATGCCACTGAGAAGATGTAGTATCATTTGTTATGCAGCAAGAGCTAACTTTTGTAGAAAAAAATTAGGTTTCAGAGCTTTACTGAGCAGCAAATCAAGACTTAAAAGCAATCATCAACAAAGAGGCATGCAAGGTATTTTGTTATTAATTAAAAATTCCTCATTATATATGTTCCAATGTAACCTGGCATTATAGTTTCCTTCTGTTTAATGGGACACATCACTATCTTTTTCTAATCACTATACTTATTATAAAATTCTTTCTTAAGGCATCCTCAGCTCCTCTGATAAACTGGGCTTAATAGTGAGCCTCATGAAATTCTCTATGTTCACCAAATCCTTAAAGTTCATAAGAATGGATTTTACTTAGCCTTTGCCCTCCTTGTTATTATGTGTATGAGTTGCTTTGCTTATTTTTCATCTGAAGAGCAGTGAGACTTGACCACAATCCCCAGCAGCTTCTTCTCTACTTGAGCCATTACTCTGTGACCCACTGTCACACTCCCATGAGCTGATACCTGCGTTTCAGGTGATTCTTGTTCCCATGACTGACATTCTCCTTGATCCCTGTTACCCGTTCCTGCCTATCTGTTTGCCTCTCTGGTTCTCAGGCTCTGTCCCAGTCTTTTTTATGCTAGTCTGTAACGAGCCCTGGCTCTAGTTTCTGCCTCATCTTCTTTCCTTCTATTTGACTCCTATAATCCTGATCAATCACCAACTCCAATATTCCATACCTCGTGTTCACTCACCACACACTTATGAAGTACTCATGTGATAGGCAGTGTTTTATGGACTTTGTGTATAAAACGGAATGGTGAAATTTCCTGATTCAGAAAACAAGAAAACAAAAATCCAAACCTCTGATTTGAACAGAAATAGATACATGGTTATTTGATTTGGAAACAACATATTAGTCATGGTCAAATTGAAGACATTTGTAAAATTCTATTTTTTGTCCTTTGTCTCTATTTCTTGCCTTTCCTATGTTATTGATTCTCTCTCTCTCTCTCTCTCTCTCTCTCTCTCTCTCTCTCTCTCTCTGTCTCTCTCTGTCTCTGTTATTGATTCTCTCTTTCCTCTCTCTCTCTCTCTCTCTCTCTGTCTCTCTCTGTTTATGTGTGTGAATGTGTGTGCGTGTATGTGTGCGTGTGTGTGATGGGAGGTTACTTTGATTGCAAGACAAATAACCAATTGCTATGTTGCCTTTTGTGGTGTGCAAAGCTGCCTAGCTCTGCTGAGAGGCGTGTGCTGGTTAGAGCAAGGTCATTCACAGAGGTGATGGCAGTGTCAGGCATTACATCATGGAGCCTGATTAGCTATGGCAATAATTAATCATTGTCCAGTTATGAGAAGAGAGAATGGGGTCAGAAAGCACATTCAGGTGTATCAGAGGAAGCACACAGGCATTTATTTTTTTGAACTAAGGAGGAGAGCGACAGTAATCCATCCACCAGCTCAGTCATCCGAGTCTCCACAGGCTAGATAGAGTGTGCTGCTGGGTCTCTGAGACCTTTTTTTCTTTATCTTTTTTAAAAAGATTGGTTTATTTGCATCTGCTTGGAAGGAAAAATTGCCCAAGTCAAATAAATTCCCTCAAAGGAACTCTTCAGAGCAAACCCATTAGGCACCCTGGGTCTAAGGGTGAATAAAGCTCATTATGACCTTTCCGAAATTCACTTATATAACCGAATAACTATGACTCTTACCACTTCATCAAGAAGCAGGCAATTCCCAAATGTTCCAGATTATTCCCGTCAGATCAATTAACTCAATGGATTGTATACGTGTGTGCATGCAGAAGCATTCTAGGCCAAACTGATTTAGTGAGAGTGTGGTTTGGCCTTCTCTTACAGAATTTTATTCACCTATGGATAGATGACTGTTTTCATATGGACTTTTTGGGCTTGGTGTATTCCCACTGCTTTGGAGAAATGTTGGAAAGTATATTACTAGCCAGAACTATTTCTTCTAGTTTTAACATAGTATAAAGCTTACACTCATGTCTCAAAAATTAGTAATTAAGTTAAACAAGAAATTTAAATACTACATATGAACAATTAAGGTGATCAGATACATAAATGAAGGTAATTAAAAAATGTGCAAAAAAATTGTGAAAACATGATATGCAGCAGTAGTTCTCCAATGGCAGTTTCCAGGTAGCAGCATCAGAACTACCTGGGAACCTGTGAGAAATACACATTCCCAGTCCATACCCCTAACTACAGAACCAGAAGCTCTAGGAGCAAGGCCTTGCACACTCTGTTTTTACAAGCTCTTCTGTGATTCACACTTAAGTTTGAGATCCCCTACTTTAGTAATTAGAATTTCTTTTTTTAACACAGTTGTAATATTAATTATATTAACATTTATCACTTTTTAAAAAACAAATGGAGAATGTGTAATTGTATATAACTGTATTAGAAATTAAACAATAGTTTCAATTCCCAAATTCCATATTCATAATTATTTAAATATTTGAAGGTTTTCTTATTCATACCTCAATTCAATTTACAACCAGTTTTGAAAAATGCATTGGTTCAATTGAAAATATTTCTGATTGCTTTGGATTGGTTACTAGATAATGTTATGAAATAATTATTTATCTTATTTGTGATGAAGGAATTGTAGATGCAGAGATATGTTGGAGCACATATATTTGAAATAATTATTACTATAAATATGCTCACATCAGATAAAATGCAAACATATTTGTAAACTTTAATTGTAATATTATAAACACATTTTAATGGCTTTAATTAAGGTAAAATACAAAATAAATAAAAAATTCCACACAATCAAAATCAATGTAAATTTTTTTTTTAGGATTCTAGTGCAGAGTTTAAGAGTGCTAAATTAAAGTTTAAGAACAATATACATCAATGTATTGCTAATATTCACATTCTACTTACATTCTTAATAGCAGCAATCATTAATGTTTGTTTGTTGTATGCTATTCTGAACTTCATGTCAGAATGTGTGCCTAACTCTCTTTTCATCTCTACGACAACCACAGAAGGCATTGGTTGCACCCCTAACTTGACACAGGGTCAAAGTGAAATGCAGAAAAATTAAATAATTTGTTCAAACTATTATAGCCAATACAGAGTGTAGTCAGAATTCGTGGTAAATTCTCTTAACTCTACACATTTACCCTAAACATTTTCTTAGTCACATCTATGTTTTGAGATTTCAGAAGCAAATTCTAGGGAACAGATTATTTCCATCTAACATGGATTTAAGGATGAAGTTTGTCATTAATAACTGCACTTGTGGTCTGGATGGACACACAAATGTATGCATACATATAGCTTACTAAATTGGGCTTGGTAGTAGAGTTGGAAATAGCAGGGAAGAAGCACAACAAAGTCTTTATGAATATGCAGTCTGAAGATCCCTAGAGAACAGGTAAATGCTAATGCCTAGAATTTGGAAAACATTATTATTAGCAAAATGCTACAAGTCACAAAGAGTTACAAGGTCAATTAGAAACAAAATACAAGAATAAAATCTAAAGTCTTTGCCATGGCCTTCAAGACCCTACAATACCTAATTCCTTCCTGTCTCCTTGAATTCTTTCCGGCCTCTCTCCCTCTCTCCACTTGGTTCCAGTTAACACCCAGAGGCAGACAATACACCTGCCTCAGAGCCTTTGCACTTGTTCTTCCCTTTGCCTGAAATACTCTTTCCCCTAGATAACCTCAGGTTTTCTCCTTCACTTATTTCAGACATCTGCCCAAGTTCTAGTCCTTCAGAAAATCCTTCACTGCTATCTTTTGTTACCCTGCTTTAGTTATTTTTCTAAGTCCATCTCACTTCTTCACACTGCATTACATGTTTTGTTGGCAATTAATTGCCTTTTTCTTCCATTAGAATATAAGTTCCACAAGAAGAAGGACTTGTCTTTTTTATTCTCTGTATCAAGAAAAGTGGAATGACTGGAACAAATATTTGTTGAATGAAGGCATGAACTAAGTCAATGGATGTACAAATGAATGATACTTACTAGATGGGGCACTTCACCAACCTCCATTCAATGGTCAGAAAGTCAGGAGTCCAGAGGGAAGCCTGAGTTCATTTTCTTGTCTTCTAAATATGCTTCTATTTCTGTTTCTTCAGACTTTCAGCACACGGCTACCCTCTTAGCCACGTGAAGCATTAAACTTCAAGTTGCCTCCCACCTCTCCTTCTGTCTTTTTCCTCCATCCAATTTGCAAAGTACCACCAACTGTGTTTCTTAAACCATCATCTTATCTATATTTCCATTGCTATGTATACCTTTCTCTTCCTCTTTTTGTCTTTTGCTCAACTTCCTGCTTCTTTTACAGACTGGGTATTTTTAGATTAATTGTCAATTAATTAAATAAAATGCAAGGTAAGTCATCAAAAACATTTGCTTGAAGGGAGAAAAAAATTTTTTCCCCAACAAACTGGCAGTTATTTCCTCTATAATTTGCTAATATGTGTAGCAGAAAATTTTCTGCCAGTGAAGACAGGAAGGAGAATAAAATGAATCATATATTTCTTAATTAGTCAATAAAAGGAAGCATTCCATTTTATAAATAAGGAGATATTTTTTTGATGCTAAATTAGGAATTACAAAAGTCTTTATGTGATGGTTATTAAACTACATTACAGAGAGTGTTTTGTACAACAGTTTCCATAAAAAGACCAAAGCCATGTTTATAGGCTGCTTCCTTAACCAAACTTTCTTAGTCAAGCCTCATATATGGCATTTGTCTACAATAGATAGGCAAATGAGTTTCAATAAGCAAATAATATCAGGAGAACGTGTTAGAAACATGACATAATTGTTTACAAAGTATTAATTTTTGTATCCAACTAATACTTGCATATACACATATGATGACTGCTGTGAGTTGAATAAATAATATTCTCCCCAAATTCACATTCACCTACAATCTGAGAATATGACCTTATTTGGAAATAGTCTTTGCTATCATTAATGGAGATAAAGTCATACTGAATTAGGGTGGGCCCTAAATCCAAATGACTGCTATCTTTATATGACTGATATCTTTATATAAAAGAAAAATATGAACACACATACATGCATATGTGCACATGCGTGCTTACACACACACACACACACACACACATACAATATGTTATGTAAAGACAAAGACAGAGATTAGAGTGATGCAACTACATGCCAAAGAACACTGCGGATTACTGGCAACCACCAGAAGCTAGGGAGAAGGCATAGAACAGATTCTCCCTCAGAAGCTTCAAAATGAGCCAACCTATTCAGACCTGGGTGTCATAGTCTAGCCTTCAGAACTGGGAGAGCAAGCATTTCTGTTGTTTTAAGTCACAAATTTGTGGTAACTTTATGACAGCCCCAGGGAATGAATATAATAACAAAGCAAAAACTTCAGAGGAATTATAAAAAGAACAGCTCCTTCCTTCTTCCAGGTTCCCAGCAGACATAATCTTTATCATTTCTGTTTCTAGTTATTCTAAATAATATGTTTTATAGTATATTTTAGGCAGTCAACTGTGTAAGATGAACAAATTAGCACCCCTGCCCTTTCTGCTGCATCTCCTTCCCCACTTTTGTGTCTTCTATTCGTCAAATTTTACTTTTGTATTTGACAATGTTTCAAAGTTGACAATATTTATATTTTATCCTGTAACCATATTTGTCTTCCATGCTTTGTCTATTAGCAGATTTTAGACTTCTAAATCAATAAACGTCATTTACACTCTTATCACCATGCAAATGTTGTTCAAGACAAGCTAAAATGTTTGCCTTTACTCTTCCTATCACGTAATTCAATTCTTGACCCTGTAGCACTTCCAGTAGAGTGCTCCTAAGATAAAGATACAAAGAATTATCTATTCATTTCATCAGTTTTTACAATTCATAATATATTTTGTTGGTTTTTTTATTTGAACAATATTATACTTATATTCTTTTTCTTTTTTGTGGAATCAGGGTTTCTCTGTGTTGTCCCAGGCTGGTCTCAAACTCCTGGCCTCAAGTGATCCTGCCATCCTGGTATCCCAAAGTGCTAGGATTATAGGCATGAGCCATCATGCCTGGCCATTATCTTCTTTTTCAGAAATTCTAATTGACCTTTAATTTACTTAAGAAAAGCAAACACCTAGAAGCTGCTTTATGAAAGTTGGCGCTTCTAGTTGGGTGTATATATGTTTAGGATGGATATTTCTTGTTGAGGAGTCAAATCTTTTATCATTATGAGTGTCCTTCCATATCTTTCAAAATTTTTGATAGCTTAAATGTTGTTTTGTCTGATATTAAGATCATGAGTCCTGCC
>CAUYQG010066541.1:0-16560 GCA_963574415.1 Tarsius wallacei | reverse complement strand
ACGCCCGGCTGATTTTTTTGATTTATTGTAGAGATGAGGTTTCGCCTGCCCAGGCGGGTCTCGAACCCGCGGGCTCAGGCAATCCACTCACCTCAGCCTCCCAAGGCGCGGGATTACAGGCTGAGCCACCGAGCCCGGCCTATGCCATATCTTGATTGATTTATTCAGGGATTCGGATGCTTTGACTCCTTCAACACTACTCAAGTCCTTAACCAGGTCACTAATACCCTACATATTTGCAAATCCAGTGGTCAATTCACAGTCCTGTTATTTGACATTTATTTTATGGTGTATGATACATTTAGGAATCCTTCATTCTTGGAAATTATAATTCCTTTGCATAATCACCCATAGAGAGGACACTACCCTCTCTTAGTAATTCTCCTACTATACTGTTAAAACTTCTTAGAGTTCTTTGCTTGTGCCCCTTCATCTATCTGATTATAAATGGGTTTTGGTTGTTGTTGTCGTTGCTGTTTTAAGTCAGGGTTGTTGCCCAAGCTAGACTGCAATGGCACAATCACGCTCACCACAGCCTTGACCGCCTAGGCTCAGACAATCCTTTTGCCTCAGCCTCTTGAAAGGCTGGGACTACAGAAAAGCACCACCATGGCTGACTATTTTTTTAAGAGACAAGGTCCCAATATGTTGCCTTGGCTGATCTCGAGTTCCTGGCCTCAAGTGATCCTCCTGCCTTACCCTCTCAAATTGCTGGGATTACAGACATGAGCCACTACATCTGACCTGATTATAAATGTTTAAGTGCTCGGTCTTTGTGTCTCTTCCCTATATCCATTCATTCACAAGGTGAACTTATCCAGGCTATTGGCTTCAAGTGTCTTTTGTACACTGACAGCTTATATGTATGTAATATTACACACACACACACACACACACACACACACACACACACACACACTCCTGCAGACTCAATCTCTCACCTGAACTTCAGAGTCACACATAACTGCCTACTCTACTTGCATGTCTATCAAACTGTCCACAAGCAAACCCCAAGGAATGCTCACCCCCAAATTATCCATTTAACTAAATGGAAACTCCAGTCTTCTAGTTGTTCAGGCTAAAAACCTTGGATTCATCATGAACAAGCCTCCATCTCTTTTTGTCCACTTCCAATAGAGCTGCAAATTATATTTACTCTATTTTCAAAGTATTCCAGGGTCTAGTCACTCTTCACCACTCTCATTCTAGTTTAAGTCACAGCCATCTCTCTCATCTGGAATGCCTTGGCCCCCCAAAGGGCCTTTTCCCTCATTTTTTATGCTCTTCAGTCTGTTTGCCACACAGTAACTGGAGCAATTCTTAAAAAACAAAAAACAAAAAACACACAAGTCAGGTCATGTCACTCTTCTGCTCATAATTCTCTAATGACTGCCCATTTCGCTTAGAGTAAAACCAAAGTTCTTATGAAGGCCTTCACATTTTTCATGTTCAGGCCCACTACAACTGTGAGGGAAGCAGAGAGTGAGACTATCTTCTGCTTAGGTTTCCACATAGGAGATGAATAATTTCTCTCTGAGTGGGAGCTTTCCAAACAGAACTTCAATGTTTGTCCTAAACACATTTTCCCAAACTTTTTCTTATTCAACTAGCAAGACTAAGAAAATGGCCAGATAAAATGGACAGTTAAATAAATGTTCACAATTTTTAAACATCAAATTCCAGAAATATTAACAGTTCCTTTTAGAATATAATGTATTATACCCTAATTGCCATTCTCTTATTTATTTTAATTTTTACAAGAAATGCTCCAATGGACCAGTATAGTTTATCAAAGATTTTTCCCTTTTTCTTCATTAGTAACAAAATCCCTTCTGCATGACTTCCAGATTCTCTTCAAGAAACATGACATATGATGTGTTCCAAATGGTGCTTTCTGATTTTTTACACACAAAAATGAAGCTTTCACTATTAATAACAGGGGGCATTTTCAACTCTGTTGAAGACAGAAGAATAAAAAATATCTGTCCTTATCCATTCACAAACTGAAAGCTCTCAATTTCAGAAAGGCTATTCAATTGCCCACCTTCTCATTCAGTCTCCTGTTGAAATACTAAATTGTATTACCGTTTTGTTGTACAGCATTTCTTAATTAGCCAATTATCATAATCATAATGAAAGTAAGCAACAAAGAGTAGCACAAAGTAGCATAAGAAGAACATGCATCTATTATATGGCAAAATAAAGAGAAAATTGTTTTTTGAATTTCACTATCTGTTCTTTGCCAACCTCTCCTCTGACCCTGTAAATGCAACAAATATGTAAGGCAATTTTCTCATCTACTCACATATTCTCCCCCTTCAACATTCACTTTCACCTATTAAAGCAGAGTAAGTTCATGAAGTTCTTTTTTGTAAACTATATGCAAATAATAAAAATGAACCAGTATCAAAACAATAAATTTCACTCCAAATGTAATCATAAGAAATAATTGGTCTGAGTCATCCACCTCTAAGTCAAAGATCAAGAGAACGTAAACCAAAGGCGGAAAAGTCTGAAACCAGTGGCAAAACACTGGAGAAGAAAAGAAAGAGAGCAAAAGCTGAATTGTATACCTGTAGGTACTGCTGTCTGTGTGTGGTAACCCTCCGTTTCTGTATGCAAGTCAGTTTGGATGAGTCTTTGTAAGATATGTTGGCATAATTGGCTGTGTGTGTGTGTGTGTGTGTGTGTGTGTGTGTGTGTGTCTCTACACAGGTGTGTGTATATGTCACCTGAACGTGAGTGTGTGTTTTGTCCTAAGAGAGAGAGTGAGTGCATGTGTGTGTCAACTTGAGAAAGAGAAAGTGCAATTGTGCATCTGTGTGCTGGTTATACACAATTTTATGTTATGTGGGTATGTCAGCCTGAACAAGAATTTGTGTGTTTGTTTGTGTGTCAGCTTGAGCATGCAAGCATGTATGGGGGGAAGGAGAGGACTGTATATGTGTGTAGCAGACTAAATGAACCTGTATGTATATGTGCCTGTGTGTGTCTGTGTGGTGGACTGAAGAGTATGTTGTGTATATCAGTGTGTAGCCGAGTGAGCATGTGTATCTGTGTATATGCATGTATATCAGCATCTAACATGTTGGAAAAAATAGGGAGATTTTTTATTTCCCTGCATCCTATGTGATGAAAAAGTTTTCTTTTTTAAAAAAATCATGAAAGTTCATTTTTATTAAAAATTGGCATTTCTTACATAAGAACAGTTCCCTCCAAGTGTCTTAATTAACCTCAACAGAAATTAGGTGTGAAAAATACCCCAACATGATTTAGCAGCAGGGTATAGAGAATTCAGTCAATTTAAATATTATCATTTTGCAAGTTAGCAGAATGCTATTTTTCTGTCAATTTAAAATAACCTGATATAATTAACTATTTTTTCTTCAGTAAATGGCTTTTTAAATCGGTATTTCAATTGATTAATATCCCTTGATTAAACATCACCTTTTTAAAATTAGAGTTTAACAGATATTTTCTGAAAAATCATGGCTGAATCCCTTCTAGTGTGTGAGTATGGCACATAAATATAAAATACACACTTGCCAGAAATGTTTCAACTTTTAAAACTGAGAACCACGAAGCACTGTCGCAGTATGCTGGATTATAACTTCATTTCTATTCCCACAACACACTTCTGTTCAGTTCAATCTGCCTGGCTATCCCATGCTGACAAGGAGAGGACATACACACACAGGCCACTCACAGCTGTCTACTCAAGGAAAAGGACAGAAAGGCGCTCAACCTCAGTGCTGGCCCTAAATCTAATCAGATTGTATAAACCCCAAGATAAATCTGCAAAAATATACAACTTGTCCAAGGAAGCTGCTCTTCCCCAAAGTTCCAGTTCCAAAGGCTTCTTTATCAGATGTAAAGTAACAAAAATAGGCTGTCCTTTTAGAACTCAGCTATGATTTTGGTGTGTTTTCTGTCAGCATCTCATAGATTTGTGTGTACAAATACGTACATGTTTATAAATACACACAAACAATATTTGCTCCACAACCTGGAGATTAATGTCATCTTGCTTTATTTTTCTTAATCAAATAAAGTCTGGCTCTGAGTATTCATTTGCCAACATGGTTTATTATTTCATACTCCTTCCTGCTCTGGTCTTACAAGAGCACCAGGATATTCGGCAAACTTGAGGATGGGCTTATGCTTCCAGTCTATCCTGGTCATAATTGACATGCTGGTGTTCAAAACCCAAGGACAGGTCAAAGGTCAGTGGCTTCACTTTCTCCATGCCAGTGGCAGATAAGGAATCTTTAAGTACCTAGAGAGCACAGTGGTCTCCCTTGTGATATCACTTCACCCTCCCCACATCATCCACCTGTCACCCACAGGTCCTATCACTTCCTGGGATACCCAACAAGAGCAGAGTGTCCCCACCACTGTGTTTTATAACCTATGACTCTCAGTGTGACATTTCTGCTTCTTCCAAGCCTCAAAACTTCATTCCCACTTGGCCAACCCAATTTAATGCTCCCCCAGAGGCTGTGTACTTTTCCTCTTGGAGAGGGTGAAACTGTTAGATAGATGCTCGGGCCCTTAGAAACTTGAGGATGGGCTTATAACTTTTAGTTTGTCACCACTGAGATATTGGTATTCAAACCCCAAGGACAGGTCAAAGGTCTTCTAGCCTCTCCTTCTGGGAGGTTGGGAAAAAAAGGTACACTTCGGTCAACAGCAGCCAAAATTGTCGAATTCTATTAATACACTATTTTTGCCTAGGCTTACATATTTTAGCGCTGTGTGGTATATGAACTTTAGTTTTTTTCAGACTAACGGTTAGACATATTGCACCAGGTACTTCCCCTGACAAGATATCTGGAGGGTGACAAAAAACACATTGAGTTTATTTTTGAAAATTTAACTAGCCTACTGTCAAAAATAAGTTTATCTCATATTTCCAGACTTTTCAAACACCTTGGGAATATGTATATAAGTATATGTATGTACATGTATGTGTGTATATACGCGTATATACGTATGTTTATATAGTGCACAAAATTTCCCATTGATGTGTTTTCTTGAGCTGAAAGAGCATTTTTTACGAAAGTTTAATAATTTTCCATAACAGTTACTTAAGAATCTCTTTTCCAGTCTACCATGTGCCTTTAGTTTTGTTAATAAGAATTAAATTAATATGCAGAAGATTTAATCAAGACTTTCAAGAATATCTGCATAAAGTTATACAGGATATTTGCATAATTCATAATCCTCTCTGACTCTGATTATAGCCCTTTTCTCATTCTTAAATTTGTTTGTGTTTTCTCTCCCCCTCCTTTTGTGCTGTTTTCTAAATGTTTACTTTATTATTTGATTTTAAACCAGTCTTAATCAATTACACTGTTTTCCTGTCTCCTAACATTACATTCTGTGCTTTGTCCTTATTCTTAATTTATTTTTGCCTGCATACCTTAGGATATTTTGTTTCAGGATTTTTTTCTCCCAAATATCTATAGTTTAATGCTTCACTTACTTATTTTCAAATTTTATTTTTAAACAATAAAATATTTTAGGGTTATAATTTTTCCATAAATACATTTTTATGCTGCAAAGCATAACTTTGACATAAAATTCTGTCCTTTAATTATTTTTTTAAAGCCTGTAATTGTGTTTTTTATTTTCCCATTGATCTAGTAGTTTTGACTATTTACTGTAAGGAATTTTGGGGATAGTAGACGTTTGCTTCTTCCTGTGAATATTTTAAGTCTGGAATAGGAGTTTTATGAATGGAAACTCTATCTAAGACATTAAATCCCTACCAATATTATTAGCTATTGATAAGTCTCCATTTATTATCCCACATTTTTTTTCCATATTTCTATTCTGGAAACAGCTGCAAAAATTCCTATTTGTACACTTGAGTTCAATCTATTAAAACAATAAATTTTGAATGAAACTTTTAGCAAAAGTTTTCAACAAAACACTTTTTTTCTTACTTAAAGTACATATTCACCAGGTGTGGTGACACCTGTCATTCCAGCACTTTTGGGGGACAAGGTAGGAGGGTCACTTGAGCCTAGGAGTTCAAGACCAGCCTGGACATAGCGAGACCCTTCTCGTCAAAAAATAAAAATAAAAATAAAATAGCTGGGCACAGTGGCACATACCTGTAGTCTCAGCTACTTGGGAGGCTGAGCCTGTGATGAGCTGTGAACCTGCCATTGCACTCCAACCTGGGTGACAGAGTGAGACCCCAACTCAAAAAAAAAAAAATTAAAGAAAAGACTGCTAAACTTTACAGGGAGTCCTTGAATCTTACTGTAGCTGGCTAGCAGACACAACTCCCATCGTCAGGGCACAGGGCACTCCCTCCCTCTTTGCCACACACCCCTCTCCACCTGCCTACACCACTTCTACGGTAGTAATCATAAACTGAGTCATTTGGGGCAATTAAAAAGATCCTAGTGATTTAATTTCTTTAGAGCCATTCAATATCAGAAATACTCATATTACCCATTAAAAATGTCCTGTTATACATTTGGATTTCCTCCAACAAAGGATACAGTGGGCAGTTCAGGAGGTTGGAAGCAGGGTATGGGCTTCAGAGGAAATAAAGTCTCTGACTGAGAATTCAGTTCTTTTTACATTTTATACCCCTTGATTTAAAAGCCACACACGAGACTAAAAACAACACTCTTGCTAAGTGACTTTTACTTTTGGTGAGAACACTTCACAGTTTCACATGATATTCTTCAGACCTTTGACAGATACCAAAATAAGAAGCAATTTTAAGATGTCATTCCTTATCTAGCCTTTTTACCAAGACGCACTTTACCCAAGACAGACTGACAACCTGTTTCCTCCTTTTGTACGTGTCAGATAAACTAGAATTCCCAGTTCTATCTTGACTATAACTTGCAGAATATGATTAATGATATATTCCAAGCAGAAGACCCCAAGGAAAACACTGTCTCTTAATTCTGATTATCTTAATGAAATGATACACTTCATAATTCATTATTGTGACCACAGTGACAAAAATAGGATGTAAGAAAAAAAGTACTACTATCATGTCCAAAAAGACAAAGCTGAGATAATTCATTAGCAATAACATATGCTGAAAATTCACTGTTCTGCTGCATAGTGCAAGATTTCCTTTAAAAAAGTAACAGCGAGAAACACAACATGCTCCTCTTTTTGAGGAAAATGGCCACCTTCACAGAAGCATACATAATTCTTATTTAAATAATTTAAATTCTTGTTTTTCCATGAAAGAAAATTTCCTACACAATGAGTTCCTAAAATACATATTGTACTAAGGCAGTAAGTTAAAGTCCACTGAGCACAGGCTTTTGTCCTTCTTTTCCTGGTTTCTTATGCTTACTCTTAGAAGAAGATTGCCTGCCACTACTATTAACCATATATTTTCCAAGTGTGAGGTCATTCTGCTGTTCAGGGTCCTTAAATTAGTGGAGCTCAATACATCCTTTCATCCACAACTAGCTTTTTATAAAATGCAATATACCAACATGTAAAACCAATTTATTTTTGGTAAAGTATGCTAATGTTAAAAATAGCATGATGATAATAATAATGAAAATTGAAATCTTCTG
The DNA here is from genome assembly GCA_963574415.1 of Tarsius wallacei. Lineage (NCBI taxonomy): Eukaryota > Metazoa > Chordata > Mammalia > Primates > Tarsiidae > Tarsius > Tarsius wallacei. The sequence goes on along the minus strand of CAUYQG010066541.1, from coordinate 8,995 downwards.
TCTGGTTCAGTATATCTCTAGTTATCAGCAGCAGCAGCAACATAGACCATGGTGGTCAAGCAAGTCTGGTAGAGTCCTGCACTCACAGAAGGCACTACTCTCAAGCAATGAGGGACATTTGTGCTCTCAAGGTCATCTCCATAATCATGAACCTTAAAAATCTTCCTTTCACTTTTGAATTTTAATCTGTAACTGAGGCTTGCATATGAATACCACTTGGACATAAAAGTAGTGATGCAGACATTGTCCCTTAGGCAAAAGGGCAAAGATTCTAGAGATCATTAAGCCTTTAAAAATTAAGTCGTTTGAGTATCTTTTTCCAATCTAAAGAATTATCCTTTGCACACAAGAATGAACACTTCACAATAGAAAGTCTAGGTATATGGAAATAAGCCATTCATTACATATGAAGCATGGTACCAGTCCTGGGCTGTTTGTAAAATTTTTCTGTGAAAAGATCTACTAAAATATCATAGTTCTGTTAGTGTTTATATAACTTTGCAAGTTGTGAAGGGAAAAAAAGCAAGTTTCAGGCCATGTATAAAGTACTTTTCTCTAGAGATAGATTCTCTTCATTTGCGAAGAAGGGGAAAAAGTGATACAATGTTCAATAGCTCAAAATTTATAATGAATCAAAGATAACTTTGCACTGGTCAGAAAATTCTAGCCAAATAAATATTCCAACTAACTAACCTCGATTCTGTAAGTGAGGTAAAGTAGTTGAGGTGGCACACGTAAGACTCACTCTTCTGCCTGGATCTTGTTCCCACCTATCAAATTCTTTAGCTCCCATAAAATACCACATAGAATTGCTATGCTCTATTATTACCTAGCTGTAATGCAAGTTTCACAAATAGGTGAATTTTAATTATAGAGACAATGATGAAGACGCTTGCTATGACTAGACAAGTTTAATTTTATATCTGGCTTTCTTTTCTAAGCTAAGACCACAAAACTGAGATCATTTTTAAATCTCCTTAGCCTTTTGTCAAATTTGGTTGACTATCAAGTGTGTCGGTAACGTTTTCCTTAACACTCACTTTTCTTTGTCCCTATTGTTTCTGTTAGTACAGGAGGATTCTGATTTGGATCGTTTTTCTTGCATTTCACTGTTCCTCCTTCTCTGGCTCCCTAACCTAACACCCAACTCTTAAGATCTTCCTCCATCAATCATAGAAATAGCACATCATTTCTCTTCTCAAAAATCAAATATTGGTTTTCAAACATTTGCAAACCAAATGGTGTGCAGTTATTATTATTATTACTTTAAGGTGAGAAAGTAGGATTTATTGAAAAGACAGAAAAGCTCCCATAGTGGGAGGGGACCTGAAGGGGTTGCCCTGCAATTATTTTTAAACCTTGTATTAGTTAGGAAGTCTTCTGGTTGTAAGTAACTGCAACTCAAACTCAAAAGACTTGAGCAATGAAAGGTATTTACTGGTTCATGTAATGAGAAACTCCAGTGATAGGGTGTGGCTTGATCCAGCAGCTGAATAGTGTCACCAAGACTATCATTATACCAACCTTTTGATCTTAGGTCTTGTATTCGAGCAGGTTTTTTGTTTTTTTTTTAATCTTCAGATGGCTGGCCCTATTTCCTAAGGCTATTCAGCTTCAATTACTTCCAGCAGGAAAGCCAGAGTGTGTTTCACCAATAGCTCAATTAAAATGCTACTATCTAGTCCTGTTGTACATATCTAGACCATGTGACCGTCAGTAAAAAACAAACTAATAAATAAATAAACAAACAAATAAGTAAATAAATAACTGTGGCTAAAGAGATGGAGCACACTGACTGTGAAAACTATCAAAGCCCTTTTAGAGCTAAAGAAGTCTTTGTTACTCAAACCACACAGTTGGACATTGGGAGCACTATGTTTGGGAAAAAGAAGAGAAGGGATGCTTAAACCAACACATGTTGAGTACAAAACTAAATCCTTGACATTTATCAGGTTGTGACTCTTTTGTACTTTTCATTCCTTATAATATACCACACAGAATAGCATAACATTTGCTATACAGTAGGTGCAATATGAATAATGATATTAGTAAAACACAAACACAGAGAATAAGTGCTTGCTAGACTAACTCAATTTATTTAGGGGGTCATAAGATAAGAAGAAAACAAAATTTGTAATCATATTTAAACAAACTTGGCATTTGAAATACTTATTGTGACTACATTGTGTTTGTTTCGTTTTGTTTTTGTTTTTTCACTTTTAAAGCACCATATATTTTGAATCACATATGGAAAAGACATATGGCTCCCTAATAATTTAAATGTGACTTCATAATTTTACTGGAGAATTTTTTTTTAAAGTTAAAAATACAACTTTTAAATAGGATGGCCATCTATGCAAGTTCGCCTAGGAGATTTTGGTTTGTGCTTTTTGTCCCTGGATAACTCCTAATAACATTCTCTTCTGCTCTCAAGGGATTCTGCTTTGGAGAATAAAATATGTGGTCAGTCCGATTTTAAATATGTGGGTATGTTGATAATATATATTATATGCCAAAAGAAGTTTGAGATTGGAAAAGTACCTAAACAAATAAAAGTGAAGTTAAATGGCATACACCTGTGAGAGTAAAGAAAAAAATAGTTCAATTTATCATGTTGTAAGAAACAGCATTGCTTCTAAAGTCTGAAAGAAAACTCATTTGAAGCCACAGCTGTTGTGCTTTAGGGATTTGGATTAAAACTCATTATTATCTTTCTGTTAATACTCTTCCCTGGACCAATCAGTGGTCATATGGTGTTTACAGACCCTGGACACTGAACTGACTTGAATGGCCTTTGTATTACAATACAATCAGATTATGCCTAATCTAAATGCTATGTGTCCTTTATAGGACAGACAAATCCTAATCCCCCATTTACAAAAGCAAAGCCAGTCCAGTCCCCAATGGCTATCTCTTTCCTGTTTTGTATTTCTTTTTAAATTTTCAAATGACAGAAAGCAAAATAAAATTTAAATTCAGTCTAAATTTAGTCTAAAAATAAATATCTCACAGTTCTGAGTTGTGATGAAAGTACTCCTTTTTTGATAGTCTAAGATGTGTCACTACAAAAACACAATTCTTTTTTCCTTCTAAAGAATACAGATTAACAAAATAAACTCTCCCCACTATTCTAACAGCATAAAGAGGAACTTTGAAAGCACCTCATTTCCTAGTTTTCTAAATTACTTGAGAGTTTATCTTGAAGCTCAGATTAGTTAGCTGTGCCTATACTTTATGAGTTAAGCAGTCATGATGTCTTAAAGTTGAAGTCCCTGCAAGACATTCACCAGACCATTCTGGAAAGAACCTTTCTACTCCTCGCCACTTCATTAAACTTGTCCTGCTTCACCGTAAGTCTCTGAGCCTCAAGGAAGAGAGGGTAGAATACTGTTGGTGATAGTGCCCCTCCCCTCCATGTCCCATAGCTTTTACCATCTGCTAGCCTCAATTTTCTTCTCTTTACCACCTCAGTGATGCCCCACCATCTCCATCCTCAGGACGCTAGGACTCATCGTCAGTATTCCGATGCCATCTTCTCTCCCAGCTCCACAAATGTAACATGTATTGATGTTAAATCTGGGGAGGTCTTCCTTTTTAAACTGTACATCAGCTCTGAGAGCCACATGACCAGGAAATGAGAATCTAACATTACAAGAAAATATTACAAGGAATCGAAGTATGAAAAACAGCTGTCCAAAATGTGACTACCACCCTCAAACACGACTGAGCTTAGAGTTTGGAAATGCCAAAAAAGAATGGAGTTCAATGTTTAAATGGATAAAAAAGGAATTTTTCTCAAGGGATTAGGAAAGGAAAGAGTATTTTAACAAAGACTGATAGTGTTCTGTTTCTTGATATAACTATAAAACCACAAATAAAGCAACAACAAAAGAAACAAGAGCTTCGATGCACTCTTGGGCTTTGTTCAGGGATGGAGGTGGAAGGCAGGCTTGTTAGCAATGAAAAGACACCATTTCTAGGCTAACTTGATGACTGGTTTCATTTCTTTTAGAATACTCAGACACCACTTACCTAAGCCCCATCCATTTCTATGAAGCAAAGAGCTCTATTGATAGCCCTGCTGAGAAGCAAAAAGATTCCCAAGAGGTGCCTTTAAAGCAGACAGCACTCTCCCTTAAAGCAGAGGGTCAGAAGGAAGCTATTTCTCCATAAAACACACTATGTATCTGTACCTACAGTAAAAGAGTAGTTTTCTTTTTATTGTTTTTGTTTTAATTTGCTTTGCAAATTATCCATAAAAACTGCTTTAACTTTCTTGGATTCCTCTCACTGCTTAGCATCTACCCACAAAACATATACTAAAAATAAGTACCCATTGTTTTTGCTCATATAAATAATGTAATAAGAAAGGTAAATTTGAAGCTAAATGTTTATAAGGCATACATCAAAGACAAATCTAGATGACGTCTGGTTTATATTCAATTCAAAACTTTAAATCCTTCATCTATTCCACACCGACTAAATTTCTACCATGTTCTACATACCGCAGTAGACCAAAGACCAATAAAAACTCACACTACCCTTAGTGATCTTAAAATCGAACAGACTCATAATTATTTAAGAAGATAAAATGATATCATATACTACAAGAGGTTCATAAAATCTTCTAGCTGCCTTCAATTTACCAACATCCCATGATGTCCCAGATATTGTGTTAAGCACTAGGAGTATAGTAGTCATAAACACGTAAACATGATGGCCGTGTGGGGGAGAAGAAAGGCGCAAAGAATAGCCAGAGCAAAGACCTGAAGGTGTGGAAAAATCAGAGTGTCCGGGAACTACCCACAGCTGGGTACTTTGGAGGCAGTGTGATGGGAAGGGTTAGGGAGGAAGAGGTGAACAGAGACTTGAGGAAAGTCAAGATCACAGTGGTCCTTATATGCTTCCCCAAGAAATCAGAATTCTGTCCTGTAAGCAATAAGTCACTGAAGATATTTAAGTAAGAATCTCTCTCCCATTAGTTAAAATATTTGATAGCTGATTTCACAACAGCACAAATACCATTTTGAGGAGATAACAATGCATTTCTAGCAGGAGGAAATTGATGTTTTATATTTGTGAAAATAGAAATGATAATTTATTTGAAAAATATAATTCTCAAAGGCAAATAATAATGACAGTATTATTTGAAAAATGATAAGTAGTCTTTAAAAAGAAACCCTACACATATCTCACAAGCAGGACTGCTCCACACTTCCTGGCCCTCTATTATGACCTGCTACCTATTAAATGCCACCTTCACTGGGGTCATTATTGATGTAAACATTGCCTTTCTTACAGCACATTATTAAAACATAACATTCATGCACACAAACAAAAATCAGAAGCACAGTCTACAAATTGTGACAAAGTGAATATATCCCATGTAGCCATGTGGAATATTATCAAAGCGCCAGATGCCTCCTCTTACCCCCTCATAATCATTACCTGCCTTAAGGGTAGCCACTATTTTGACTTCTAATATCATGGATTAGATTCACTAGTTTCTAAATTTCCTTTAAAAGGAACTCTGTAGAATTTACTCTTTTGTGAGTTATGCATAGCTTAAGTCCATTGTTTTTATTTCCATATAGCATTCTATTTTATAATTATATCACAAGTTATTTCTTTATATAGCCTGCCACAAATTGATATTTGAGTATTTTCCAGTTGGGGTTATTATGAATGATGCTGCTAGGAACATCCTTGTGTTCTGGGGAACATAGGTATACATGTCTGTTGAATTGTTACCTTATTTATGTATTATTTTTAATATCAACACTTTCCAATAGAGTGCAAGTGTGATTCAGCACTATGTGAGAAATCACAGAAAAGGATCAGAGGTAAAAACACATCCTGCAAAAAAGAGCTGAACAAAATTCAAACCCTACTTATTAAATTGTCTATTAATTCCTTCACCATCAGTCCACAATATTATACACATCATTTAGAGAAAACGGCCTTTATTTGGAAACTTCTTATTAAAAGTACTACATGACCACATTTCTGCTTTGCAACTTAAGCAAATTTTCTTTTTTAAAAAAATCCTTTATTCAACTGTGTCAGATAATCTGGTTCATTTCTAAGCAAACCAACATAACTTTACTGCTAAAAAGTACATACCAAGAAAGTCTAAAACAAAGCAGTTGGAGAAGAAATGGCTCTTGGTTTTCATGAAATCTGAGAGTATGAAAACTACAGATCACTTCAAGAAGAACTTTAAAACCTTTTCTTTAAACATAACCAAATCATTGGCAACTATATGTCTGAAAATATTTCACAAAATTTGCAAAATTTGAAATATGTGAGTTTTATGGATTGCCTGGGCTCTGTGCCTAGAAATATCTCCAGAGATCATCTCACGTTTTTATTCCTAGGATCAATAATATCAGCAGATGTGAAGGTTTGTTAGCCAAGTACAGTGATTTAAAAAGAAAGAGAGATGGAGGGAGGAAGAAAAGAAAAGCAAAATAAAAGAATAATAAAGAAGACAAGATAGCCAAGAATTTCAACAATCTTCCAAAGCAGTAACTCAAAGAATGAGATACATTTTTAAAAGTATTAAAATAGTGTAACTGTTTGAACAAAAGTATACAAAACATATTACTGAGGACTATGTTTTAGTTAAGAAATATAACCAGTTCCAAATCATACACATCATTCCACAGTCTTTCCAAATCTTCCTAAAATACACCAAAAAACCAAATGTCAAAATGCTTCACTGAGGAACAGTTCCATATCCTGATAATATTTCTCTACATAATTGAAGAGATTTTGTTCACTGAAAAAAAATTAAATATTCTCCTAGGTCTTCAGTGATTAAAAGATCTTCTTATGAATTTCTTCAGGAATAATGTTGATTCACTAACCAAAGTGAAAATTAAATGAACGAATAACTGTACATATACATGCAAAATAATAATAATCTAGACATTGACCTTATACCTTTAACAAAAATTAACTCAAAATTAATCATAGAACTAAATGTAAATAACAAAACTATAAAACCTCTAAAAGATAACATAGTGGAAAAATCTAAGTAACCTTGAATTTAGAGATAAGTTTTTAGATATAACACTAAAAACACAATTCATGGAGGGAAAAAAAAGAATAGGTAGAACTTCACTAAAATTTAAAACTTCTGCTCTGAGAATACACTGTTAAGAGACTGAAAAGACACACCATGGGTCAGGAAAAAAATATTTGCAAAAGTACATATCTGGTCAAGAATTTGTATCCAAAATACATGAAGAACTCTTAAAACTCAACAATAAGGAAATAGCCCAGTTGAAAAAGACCAAAAATATCTGAACAGACACCTCACCAAAAATGACATACTGATGAAAGATAAGCACAGGAAAAAATGCTCAATATCATAAGTCATTAGGGAAATGCAAATTAAAACAACAAAAAATAAACCACCACTACCTAATAGATTGGCTACAATTCTAGTAGGATGGCTAAAACATGGAAAACATCAAATGCTGGTGAGAACGTGGAACAACAAGAACTCTCATTCCTTGCTTGTGGGAATGCAAAATGGTACAGACCCTTTGGAAAACAGGAGGCAGTTTTCTTACAAAGCTAGACATGGTCTTATCATGGGATCCTGCAACTGCATTCCTGGGTATTTGCTTAAATGAATTGATAACTTATGTCCACACAAAAAACCTGCACAATGATTATAGAAGCTTTATTCATAGTTGCCCAAACTTGGAAACAATTAATGTGTCCTTCAAAGGTGAACGGATAAACAAAATGTGGCAAATTCAGATAATGGAATATTATTCACCAATAAAAAATGAGCTATAAAGCCACAAAAAACACACACATCTCAAAGGGCTACATACTGTATGATTCCAACTATTTGATATTCTGGAAAAGGCAAAACTACAGAGACAGTAAAAGAAAAAGAAAAAAAAAATCACTGGTTTCCAGTGGTTCGGAGAGATGAATAGGTAGAGCACAGGAAAGTCTAGGACAGTGAAACTCTTCTGTATGACACTGTTATGGTAGACACATAACAATATGCGTCTGGCAAAACCCACAGAATGTACAACACAAAGAGTGAACTCTAATATAAACCATGGACTTCGGTTAATAATAATGTATCGATATTGTCAACAACAGTGGCAGATGTCTCACACCAATGCAAGATGTTAACAAGAGAAGAAACTGAGGGACCAGAGAGGGAATATATGGGAACTCTGTACTTTCTGCTCAACTTTTCTAAAATTAACCTAAACCTTATTTTTAAAAATCAAGTCTATTAATAAAAAACTGATTTTTATTTTTAGGCAGTGAAAAATATCTAAGAATAAAGTACATATGAAATGAAAAATAGAGAAATTGCATCTGAATCCTGAATCAAACAAGTCCAGTCTAGATAGATGTCCTTTGCCAGGCAGTATTGGTAGTAATAATTATGACAGATAACAGTGAGTGTATTTGCAAAGTACTAGGCACCGTGCAACAGATTTTATACACTACCAAATTTAATCCTCACATAACCTTACGAGATAAGTATTACTATCCTTGTTTTCCAAATAAGGAAACAGAAACTTTTCCCAATTCACATGGCTAGTAAATGATAAGTAGGCAAACTGACTTCACTATGTACTCTTAACCACAGTGCCGTATTACACTTTACTGCCAAAGTGAAGACCCAGCAAAACTGCATGAACACCTCCCAAGGATTCCAGAATTTCCCAGATCAAGTTGCTTGGCGGGGGGAAGGTGGTAAAAATCTAATGTGGCCAGGCTTGCTGGCTCAGCCTATAACCCCAGCGTCGACCTGCTGGGCTTCAGTGATCCTTCCGCCTCATCCTTCCAACCAGCTGGAACTACAGGCACGTGCTACCACACCCGGCTAATTTTTGATTTATTGTAGAGACGAGGTCTCACCAAGTTGCCCGGGGTTGGTCTCAAACCTGCAGGCTCAGGCAATTCACTCACCTCGACCTCCCAAAGTGCTGGGATTATAGGCTGAGCCAGC
>CAUYQG010066540.1:0-22877 GCA_963574415.1 Tarsius wallacei | reverse complement strand
GGGTCCTGCCCCGGCCGGGTCTGGGGTTTCCTGAAGGAGAGACGGATAGGCGAAAGAAGGAACTTACGACGAAATGATATACTTGAGCACCTGCTTGCAGGACAGATGTCAATTTAATGTTAGTTAACACAGAGCTTTTATACCATTCGTAAAGGGGCAAGACAAAGAAAATTCCTTCATGTACATATGCTTTAAAAGTTACCACCATCTAGCGGTCTAGAAGCGACAAACAAGCCAAGAACACCAACTACTTTTAGTTAATGAGTCTTTATCACAAAGCCAAAAATGATAGTTTTAGTTCAAAGTCCCGAATTACAGTCCTTGAAATATCTCAAGAAAGTTTCCAAGTGCACATTTCTCCATGGATCAGGAGTTTTCTTTCTGGGGCTTCTATAACCTTCAAAGCTTCGTAATCGCCTCTCTTGTCCAGGTGTCTTTGTTACTTTTCTCTTATTCTGCTGTGTTTATCTTTAAAGAAAACTCAAAAGAAGCTTTTAGTGATGTTTTCCAGGCTCCCAAGGTTGTTTTTTGTCTTTAATTTATCATAAAAGCATCCAATTAGTATATTATGAATTCAGTGAAAGCCCACTCTATAAATGTTAACTTAGAATTTTAACTATTGAATTAAGTAAAAACCTTAACAATTAATCTTTATCCTAAATCTGTGAAAACAGTGTTATAAATCACCTACATAACTCCTAGATAAGTGCTAGAACTTATAATGAATTTATAATGAACTTACTATAAACTTGTGCTTCTAAAAAACCTTATGTCTAAACACTAAACTACATTATTCTAAATCAAATAAGAGGTGAATATACTTATATCATTTTTTACTCAAGCAATATCTAGTAACTTATAACCAAGTGAAAGAAAGCATTCTTGATGTGTTTCAGAGTTTAACCATTACATATGTTAGAAAAGGCCAAACGGCATGGTGGAAAATAGAAAAATGAACAATGATATCCTTGATAGCTGTGAGTACTTCGCATAGACATGCTATTTTCTTCTTCCACGACTGCACAGAATTCTTCAGCTGTATAAACAGCAAAGGCGAAAGGCAGAAGGGCCTCAGCTTCCCGGACTCGCCCTGCAGCCCGGGGTCTTCGGCCCACCAGGACCCTGTCAATCAGGTGGGCCTCCAAGGCTGGCTCCCAACACACCTGGCTTTTTTTTTTTTAGTTTCTAGAAAGGAAGTTGTTAGATCAGATATTGGGAATCTTTTTGAAGCTATTGATACATTTTGTCAGGTAGTTTTCCTGAGAGATTGTACCAGTGTACTTCCTGTCAGGCAGTGTCTGAGATGCTTTATTTAAAAGTCACACTCTTACCAACATTGAGCACTTCTATTATTTTAAAAAATTGCTTTGATTTAGTGGGCAGTAAATGGTATGTGTTCTAATCCTTATTACTTTGATAGTACAGTGAACATTTTTCTTAATTTATTAGATGTCTGTTGATATTATTTACCCACTCGTAGTCAGTTGTCCAAGTGTTTTTCTGACAAATCTTTATCTTTTTATGTTGTAAGGATATATGGAATAATCTTTTTTAGAAGAACAATATTATTTTTTCTGTTTATAAAAGTGTGTGCTTGTAAAAAAAAGAGTAGTAATATAAAGACATAGTGTAGCTCTGCAAGGCTTACATAATGCTATTTTATATTTAAAACATTATTAACAGTTTAGTGTTTGTTCTTCCCTTTTTTTTCTTTTGAATTGGGGTTTCTGTCACCCAGGCTGGAGTGCAGTAGGATGATTACGGCACATGGCAGTCTTGGCCTCCTGGATTCAGGCATTCCTTCTGCCTCAGCCTTCTAAGTAGATGGAATTACAGGCGTGCTCCATCATGACTGTTTAATTATTTGGTTTTTCTTTTTTGTAGAGGCGAGTTCTTGCTGTGTTGCCTAGGCTGGTCTCAGACTCCTGGGCTTAAAGCAGTCCTCCTGTTTTGGCCTCCCAAAGTGTTGGGATTACAGGCATGAGCCACCACACCCAGCATTGTTCCTCTTTTTTTTTTTTATACAACTTATTTGTAAAAGTAGGTTTATACTATGCATAACATTTTGCTATTTAATTTTTTTTCATTTAACATTTATATATTGGATATTTTTCCGTGGAAGTATGTATGACTCTGGGCAAAGTTTTATCTAGAGTGGTTTTAGGAACACAAATTGGATCTTTAGTTATCTGATGGCAAGCTCTTGTCCTCTTCTATATTTTCTTCTTAGGTGATTTCATCCATTAAGAGACGTATATTGCCAATTCCTAAATCTTTATCTATCTCAGACTTCTCTCCTGCATTCCAGATTCTTGTATTCAACTGCCTGTTGGATCTCTCCCAGGATGTTTTCAAGGTACTTCAAGCAACAGTCTAAAAGTGAACTCATGTTTTCCCTTAATTCTGCTCCTCTTCTATTGTCTGTTGCGGTTAGTGGTACTACCATCTACCCAGTCATCCATGGTGGAAACCTGGCAGTAATACTAGCTTTCTCCCTTGCTTTCACTCTCCAAAAGTTCTTATTCTTTAGCCACTTTTATATCTGTTTCCTTTTCATCCACTGCACTGTCTCAGCTCAGGCCATCATCATTTTTCACTGTAACCATTTTAGGAGCCTCATTACTATTGGTTTCTGATTAATCTTCTATGTCGCTATGAATTCTTTAATCATGAAGAGATTTTTTAAAAACAATTTTATTGTAAAGTATTGTAAAGATTTGTTTGTAAATCTGAGAGTATATAAATAGCCAAGTAAGTAAAAATAACCTAATAACAAATTAATGTACATATAGATAAACTTCTTTAGAACAGGGAATATATCTTATGTTTCTTTTATGTCTTCTACTGAATCTGGTAGATTGCTTGTACATAAAGTACATTACACTGAATGGAATAGGAAAAGCATGCGGCTCAGTAAGAGTTCATGTTAAAAGCCCAGGCTAGGTGAGACTTCATTTCTGCAAAAAAATTTAGAAAAAAATTAGCCAGGCATGGTGCACATGCTTGTAGTTCTAGCTACACAGGAGTCTGAGGTGGAAGGATTGCCTGAGTCCAGGAGGTTGAGGCTGTGGTGAGCCGTGATTATGCCACTGCATTCTACCCTGGGTGACAGTGAGACCCTGACTCAAAAAAAAAAAAAAAAAAAAAAAAATTCATGTTAAAAGGCTTCAGTAAGGTTGGATGCAATGGCTCACACCTTTAATCCCAGCACTTTGGGAGGCCGAGGTGAGAGATTTACTTTAGCCCGTGGGCTCAAGACCAGCCTGGACAACTTGACGAGACCTCATTGCTACAATACATTTTTAAAAATTAGTTAAGTGTGATGGCACATGTCTGTAGTTCCGGCTACTTGGAAGACTGAGGCAGAAAGATCACTTGAGCCCAGCAAGTCAAGGCCGCGGTGGCCGTGAGTGTGCCACTGTACTCCAGCCTAGACGACAGAATGAGACTCTAACTCTTAAAAAAAAAAAAAGGCTTCAGTGTACAGTATTTATATTGTCATACACCTATTAACATTCCTTTTAATATTTCATGTCCTGTGCTTTATTTTTTAAGTACACCCTATACTCAGAATTCCTTTACTACTTTTTATCGTTATATTTATTTTAAATTTAATGTTTATATTTATCAAAGGGGTACCTGTACATAAAGAACCAAATAATACTTAAAGGCTTATAATGAAAAACAGCCTTTGCCATAGTCCTTCTAACCCCTGAATCCCATTCTCCAGAAGCAGTCTTTGTCAATCAGCACTTCTTGTCTGAATCACTGAATATGGAAAATTATTTGAGCAACTATTTCCTCAGTTCTCCCAAGGATGATACATAAATAGCAACATGTTAGATGCATAGGAAATAAGTTAATCTATTACGTAAAGTGGAGGTCTTGGGACATTAAGGATGAATTCTCTCACCAAGCTGTTGAGAAAGCCTGCTCCAGAGTCAGTGACTTTAACTCTTTTTCATTTCCAATTTTTTAAATAACATGTTTAGATATACAGCTATATTCCTTCATGATTCCACCCTACCTCAGTTTTAGGTATCATTTACTGATTCTCTGTTATAGAAGATGCAAGTTTAGATTTGTTGCACAAACGCCTACCTTTAAACGCTGTACTGTTTTTCTCCTCCCCCCTGTATATTCCTATATTAATTATGTTAACTTTTAGTTTTTATATCATTTTAACTATGTAAATAGTACATACAACTAAATCATATAAATGTGATGTTATTTCCTTTCTTGTGTAATTGTTTTTCCTAGCGTTAATAATTATCTTAATTATTTACTACCCTTCATGTATCTTTTTAAACATGTATATATATATTTTACTTTATCTTATTATAAAGATGTGGTACACTGTGACAAATCAGGATCAGGTACATAAGTAGTCTATGTGCAGGTGAAGTTTGGGCATCCAACTGGTCCTCACTTCCCCTGGTTGTTTTATAAATTTTTAAGCGTATCTTTTATAGTCTGTATTTGATCTATTAACCTCTCAGACAAGATAGTTCAATCTCCTCTGAGTAGATTCAGACACATCTAATAATCTACTTGTTTGTTTGTCATCCTCCTTCCATCTTGATGGATTGTTATCCAGCCCTGTTGCACAGCCCTCTTCTTGCTTTTTCGTAGTCATCTGTGAATTAATTCTACATGTCTCTCCTCTGTGTCAGATAACTTGTTTCCTAAATTTTAGGTCTTCCTTTTTCTTGGTGTCTCCCTTATGTTAGCAGAGCACATCTTTTAGTAGCTTCCTGAGAAAGACTGAATGGATGCAAATTTTTGAAATTCTTGTATGTCTAAACATTTTTAATTCAACCTTCACACTAGATTGATAACTTTGGTAAGTATAGAATTCTAGGTCATAAATAATTTACTTTTAGAATTTTGAGGGCATGACTTATTGTTTTCTAGCTTCTAGTGTTGCTGTTGAGAAGTCTAATGCCAGATATGATAACCAGTCCTTTGATTATCATCTGTTATTTCTCTCTGAAAGCTTTTATATTTATTCAGCTAGTATGTATTAAATACATCGTATGTGCCAGGCACTGGTCGAGACACTGAATATATGAGTGAAAAAAAACCCACAAGGTATCTTTGCCTTTATGGAGCTTAAATTCAGGGAGGAAAGAGTTGTTCCAGGTGGTAAACAACATAATAAATAAATTATACACAATATTAAAAGGTTGAAAAGTAATTAAGTGCTTTAGAAAAGAGAAAAAGAAGAGCAGGGTGGAGTGGGGAAGTCAGGAGTGTTGGGGAAAGGAAACATGGGGAATGCAGATTGTGGTGATTGGGTGATCTTCCCTTAAACCACCCAGGTATTCTGTAAGTTCACAGTGATGTGGATTGATAAGAGTTTTCCATTCAAATGTTGGACCCAAATGGGCATTTTTAACAATTTCTTCATCTTTTGTTTTGAGTTTGTCATTCAGGCTGGAGTGCAGTGGCATGCTCATGGCCACCACAGCCTCAACCTGCTGGGCTTACGTGATCCTTCTGCCTCAACCTTCCAAGTAACTGGAACTATAGGCATGTGCCACCATGCCCGGCTGATTTTTTGATTTATTCTAGAGATAAGGTCTCACCAAGTTGCCCAGGCTGGTCTCAAACCTGTGAACTCAGGCAGTCCCCTCACCTTGGCCTCCCAAAATGCTGGGATTATAGGCATGAGCCACCGCACCTGGCCTATAATTTCTTCTTTTCTCCCTTTCTTTGTTTCTGGACCTCTTATTATTTGAATATCAAACTCATTAGGTTGATTCTCTAATTTTCTAATCTTTTCTATTTTCTGTCCCTTTATTTTTGTTCTATTTTCTAGGACATTTTCTCAACTCTATTTTCTAATGCCTTGATTGCATTTTTAAAAACAAACTTTTTATTCTGGAACAATTTTAGATTTACAGAATTATTCAAGATTGGATAGAGAGTTCCAGTATACCCCCATACCTAATTTATTATTAACATTTTGCATTAATATGGCATATATATTAGGATTAGTGAACCAGTATTGATACATTAATAACTAAGGGCCATACTTTATTTATGTTTCCTTACCTTTTCCCTAATATACTTCTCTGTTCTAGGATACCGTAATAATTACAGCAAGTAGTCATATCTTCTAGGCTTCTCTGATTGTGACAGTTTCTCAGACTTTCCTTGGTTTTGATGCCCTGACAATTTTGAGGAGTGAGGAGTACTGGTCAGATATTTTGTAGAATGTCAACTGGGATTCATCTCATATTTTTCTCTTGATTAGATTGAGGTAATGTGTTTTGGGGAGGACTACCACAGAGACAAAGTCCTGTTCTCATGTCATGTCAAAGGTACATATTATCAATGTGACTTACCACTTTTGATGTTAGCTTTGATCATGTAACTTGAGGCAGTGTTTGTCAGGTTTCTCCGCTGTAAAGTTATTTTCTTTTTTTCTTCCTTTCTGTACTCTTTGGTATGAAGTCACTATGTGCAATGGGGAGTTCCACTTCCCTTGAGATCAAAGAAGACATAATTTATCAGGAATTTTGTTTGCATGGGAGATCTGTCGTCTTCCTCATTTATTTATTCAATCATTTATGTCAGTATGAACATGCTATTTTTTTTATACATTGGAATAAATCTAATACTGCTATTTTATTTTGTTCCAGCCTAGGCCGTTGGGTATTCTCTCACTTAGCTACCGGGTTTCTTTGCATACTTTCATTAGCATGTGTGTGCATGAACTTTTACTTTCTAGTATTACAAGATACTCCATGCTCATCTTGTTTATTTCCTGCCCCAGTCGTAGAATCAGCCATTTCTCCTCTGGTTCCTTTTATTGGAGAATGGTATTAGAAACCAATATCTGGGTGCAAAGTATGCTTATTGCTACTGGGATGTCATTGCTTCTAGGCCCTCTCAGCTGACAGAACAAGGAGATATATTGTTTGTACTAACTGTATTGCGCATATCTATAAATATGTCTATATATAGCCATTGGTATTCAAAGATGAGATGATTGATTACATTTGTATAGGGTTGTTTCTGAGGTGTTTATTCTGTTCTATTGTTTTGTGTGTCTATTATTTTGCTAACATCACATTGCCCTGATTACTGGAGCCTTCTTGTATGTCTTAAAATTAAGTAGCATGAATCCTCCAATCTTGTTGTTGTACTTTGGTATTGTGTTGGCTATTCTAGGACCTTTGCCTTTTCATGTAAACGTTAGAATCATTTTCTTGAGACTTAACAAAATAGCTTGCTAGGATTTTGGTTGGGATTGCCTTGAATCTAGAGATCAGATTGGGAAGAATTGACATCTTAATATTGAATCTTTCTGTCCATGAATGTGGAGTGTGTCCTGTTTTATTTAGTTTTTGCTTTTAAAAAAATCACTCCTTTATAGTTTTGCACATGTCGACTCCTCTATATATTTTGTTAGATTTTTACTTAAGTATTTAAGTTTTTTAGGCACTCTTGTAAATGGTATTTTAAATTTCATCTTCAGTTGTTCGTTCTTACATATGAGAATGCAAGTGACTTTTACATATTGACCTTATATCCTGCAACCTTGGTATACTCAATCCACTTTTTGCATCAATTTTTTTGGGATTTCTACATAGAAAATCATGTAATTGCAGATGAAAACCATGTTATTTCTTCCTTTTCAAACAGTATACCTTTTATTTCCTTTACCTGTCCTTTTGCACTATGTTTTCAGTATTATATTGATTAGGAATGGCGAGAGAAGATATGCTTTACTTGATCTCAGTCTTTGACGGAAGGCAGTTTCACATCATTAGGTACACTGTTAACTGTATTTTGTAGATATTCTCTATCAACTTAAAAAGTTTCCCTCTACTTATAATTTGCTGAGGTTTTTTTTTTTAAAATAATTGATAGGTATTGGATGTTGTCAAAATTTCTTTTTGCATCTGTTGATGTGATTATACTATGTAATTCTTTATTTTGTTGACATGGTAGATGACATTGCTTAATTTTCAAATATTGAATCAGCCTTTCATTCCTGCATAAATCCCATTTGGTTATGGTGTGTAATTCTTTTTATACATTTTTTTCTTAAACGAAGACTTTATTTGGCATTAATGAAGCCCCCTCAATCCCAGATAAGATGATGAAAGGGGATAGACTCCTAGACAATTTCCTGATAAAGTATTGTATTTCTAAATTTAAAACAAAAATTTCACAGTTATCTATTTAGAAATAAACTTATAAAAGTGAATGGTCAAAATAGGTGAGAGCTAGTGAACAGTGAAATAACATCTATACACAACGAAGAAGTGATTGAGATGAAGAATCCTATAATCACCCAAAATTTCATTCCTTTGTCATGATGAAAGGTATTATTTGATGAGCAAAGATTCATGAAGAATATTACCCATTTACCACTCCCTGACAAAGGAAATAATTAGAACAGAGCTCTGTCTGGACAACAGATTAAGCACAACACAGCTCTCTGACAGACAACAATACTTATACCTAACTAGATAGAATGAATGATTGCAAGTTTGCAATACAAATGCTAGATATTCTTGAAGTAGAAGCAACACTATATTTGGGAAAGTGTAATGACTAACTGGATCATAGCTATTTATAGTTGTTGGATCCAACTTGTTGCTATTTTGTTGAGCATTTTTGCATGTATGTTCATGGGCAATATTGGTCTGTTGTTTTCTTGCATTGTCTTTATCTGGTTTTGATATTAGGGCAATGTTGGTTTTTTTAGTATAAGAAAATGTTCCCTCTACATTTTTCTGGAAGAGATTGTAGAGTATTAGTATTTTTCTTTTCCTTAAATGTTTGGTAAAATTTATCATTGGATCCACCTGGCCCTGATGATGTATTTTATGGAAAGCTATTAATTATTAATTTGATTTAAAAAATAAATGTAAGATTTTTGAGTTATCTACTTCTTATTGTATGAGTTTTGACAGTTTGTGTCGTTCAAGGAATAGGTCTTTTTCAGCTAAATTATCAATTTTTGGTCATAGGCTTTTTCATAATATTCCTTTATTATCCTTTTAATTTGTGGTATCAGTAGTAGTGATGCCTCTTTTATTTCTCATTGATAATTTGTGTCTCTCCTTTTGATTAGCCTGATATATCAATTAGATCTTTTCAAAGAATGAATTTTGGGTTTTATTGGGTTTTCTTTGTTTCTGTTATACTCTTAAAATTTTCATTGAGTTATATTCTAATTAATTTATCATTACAATTTTTTTATTTTAGAAACAAAGTCTTACTCTGTTACCCAGGCTGGACTGTGGTGGCATAATCATAACTCATTGTAGCCTCCCAACTCCTGGGCTCAAGTGATCCTCCTGCCTCAGCCTCTAGAGTAGTAGCTGGGATTACAGATGCATACCACCATGCCTGGCTGCATTTTTAATTTTTTAATTTTTTGCAGAGATGAGGTTTCACTGTATTGCTCAGGCTGGTCTTGAACTCCTGGACTCAAGTAATCCTCCTGCCTCAGCCTTTCAAAGTGCTGGGATTATAGGCATAAGCAACCATGCCAGCTGCTCTAATTTTTATTATATTTTCTTCTGTTTGCTTTAGTCCTAAATTGCTCTTCTTTTTCTAGTTTTTCTAGTTTCCCAAGGTAGAAGTTTATTTATTTTAGATTTTTTTCTTTTTCAATATATGTATTTAATGCTGTCAGTGTTCCTGTAAGCATTGCTTTCACTGGATCTCACAAGCTTTGCTTTTTTAAAAGATTTCTGCTATCAATTTCATGATCATTTTTTTGTTCTCCATATGTTTCTTATTTATAGCTTCCTGTTCCTGTTTCATGGTTTTCTCTCTGGGAACATTAATTACTTTCTTTGAAGATTTCTTCTGATTCCTGCATTGTCTTTTCCTCCAAATTCCTTTTGTTTATTCTCTGTATGTTCTGTGTACTCCTCTATACTTTATTGAATTAGGATGCCATGACATTGTTATTAAAAGTTCTTCTTAAGTATACCTGTTGCTTTTAAGTTTTTTGCCAGCATAGTTATTATTCCTTTGAAAGTTACCTTTTCTCTCTGGCTTCTCTATCTTTGGGGTTTAATAGTTTTACGGTAGTGTTTTTAAGTCTCGATTTCTCTTTATATTGCTTGGTATAATGTATATCTGGTAAGTTGCATTTTTAAATTCTGGAAAAATTCCTGGCATTATCTTTTCAAATAAAATTGCCGCATGTTGTCTTTTGTCCTTATGGGACTCTGTTCTCATTCCGTCATCAGTGTCTCTTCACCTTTTTTTCATATTTTTCTCTTCCTCATCTCTCTGGGCTGCGTTTTAGGTAATTTTAGAGAGGTCTTCCAGTTCCTTTCATTCTCTCTTAATCTCTGTCTAATCATTTTATCCCTTTTTTTGTTTGTTTGTTTTTTTGAGTTACAGTCTCCGTTGCCCAGGCTGGAGTGCAGTGGCACGCTCACAGTCACCGCAGCCTTGACCTGCTGGGCTCCGGCCATCCTTTCACCCCAGTCTTCCAAGTAGCTGGAACTACAGGCGCGCACTACCATGCCCGGCTAATTTTTTGATTTACTGTAAAGATGAGGTCTCACCATGATGCCCTGGCTGGTCTCAAACCCACAGGCTCAGGCAATCCTCTCGCCTCATCCTCCCAAAGTGCTGGGTTTACATGCTGAGCCACTGCACCCAGTCTTAACCTGTCTTTAAATTGTCTCAATTTTTTCTGGACCTCAAGTGTCCTTAGTTCATGACACACAGTCATAATTAGTTCTTGTAAAGCCTCTTACTTGTTTGTTGTCTTTTCTACTCCATTTCCGATTCCTGTTCCCTACTCCAGGCAACCATTCAAATGTGTTTAATAATGTATATCATTTTGTTTGTATTTATTACTACAAAATGTGTATAGTTTTTATTGTGTTTTGCAAAAGTAACAGTTTGCAACACATTGGAAGTATAAAAAACAAGTCATTCGCTAAAGACAGTTTGGGGAACACTGCTGTGGAGTATTCCACCTTCTGGATTAGTTTAGCTGATTGCTTTCTATTTATGTTATTTAACTTTTTTTTGTTTTTGTAGAAACAGGTTCTTGCTCTGTCACCCAGGGTGGAGTGCGGTAGCATGATCATAGTTCACTGTAGCTTCCATCTCCTGGGCTCAAGTGATTTTCCTACTTCAGCTTCCTGAGTAGCTGGGATTATAGGAGTGTGCCACCATGCCTGACTGAATTTCCTGTAAACATGCAGATAGTTCAGGTTCACTTTTTAGGCAGAAATTTTTTTTAGGTGATGCTGTTCTTCCACATTTATTGATAATGAAATTGATCACTGGATTCAGATGTGTTGACCCAATGCCACCATTATGAAGTTCTCCATCAATCTTTTCCTCTAAAATTTTTTAACATCCACTGATAACCATTGCCTAGTTTATTTATTGCATTAGGGATTTTGATGAGATGATTTTGAAAAGCTTAATATCCTGCATTAATTAACTGGAATTCTTGTCTAAAGAATTTTCCCTCAGCCTCTATTTTGTTGTCTTACAGTATATTTTGTAAATAAAGGACATGAAGTCTGGGGATGGGGGGACACTTCTTACAAACAAGGGTGCCTGAATGAGACATATTTGTGTACCTAACCCTTAAATGTACCCCTCAATATCACAATAAAAAAAAAAAAAAAAAGAAAGTTCAAAACCACAAAAAAAAAAAAAAAAATTTTTGGCTCTTTTCCCTTAATTGATCAATTGTCAGGGTAATTGGTTAGTACTCTAGCAACCCTCCAATGAGTGGCATGTTTTGTTTTTGTGTTTAAGTATCATTATGATCTCTTGTTTTTTATTTGTTTGTTTTTTGTCTATTTGTTTTGTGTTTAGCTTTGCAGTCTTCATTCCTTTGATGCTCAATTTTTCCATTTAAGCCAGTGTCTTTTATCTTATTTTATGTCCTTTTGATGTTTTAGTTATTGATAGATTCCCACAGGGTTTCTTAGGCTTATTTGGTGGAGCTTCTGCTTCCAGAGGTTCATATACTGTATTCATCTTTTCATAAAACTAACTTTTAGTTTTCTTGTGCCTCTATATTATATGCTTTGTTTCTGCTTTAATTTCTTCTCTTATTAGTTTTTAATATTTCTTCTTTTGTAATGTATCTAAGTTTGTAAACATCACTTGAAGTACCACTTCTACTGAATCCCCCAAGTTTTTATGTGTAGTATTTTTAAGTGCATTTAGCATATTTTATATTATTTGATATATTTATAAATGGTTTTAGCTTTCCATTAGGAATTCTTCTTTGACCCATTAATTATTTAGATAAGTTTTAAATTGTATAACAGTTTATATATGCAAATTTTATGTTGTTACAGCTGTTTTTTATGTCATTTTTACATATGGAGAGGCAATTTGCCTAACTAAATTGTAGATTCCTCAAAGCAGTACTCTTAAATTTTATTTCTGTGTGCTTTAACTGTGATTTGTGGCTTGGAATAGATAGTATCATATTTATGTTCAAGAATTAAATGAAATATCATACTTTTTATTTTCTAGGCGTACAATAATTAAATTCTGAGTAAGTCTACAAGTAGGATGGACAGTTACTTTAAAGCAGCTGTCAGTGACTTGGACAAACTCCTTGATGATTTTGAGCAGAACCCAGGTTTGTTGTTTTTCCTGCTTTGCCACTAATGGAATTTTTAAATGCCTGTAATTTAGTTATATCCAATCCAGAGTAATATTAGCAGAATTTGATTTACATATTGGTCACATTATTATCTTCTGTAAAAACTTTACTTATTTCATAATAATATATTAGTTTATTTTTATACTTAATGAGACCAATTGCTAGAAACAGAAGTAAGGAAGCTAGAAGTTTTTTTTTCTAGATACAAACTAGCTGTAAGAACGACTTTTGAAACCAATATATGAGCAAGCTAAATGCAACTGGAAAGCTCTACATAAATTGATATTTCATTACTATGAGACATAGTATTTCCCTCAGAATAAAGTCCAGGAAACTGGAGGGCAGAACAAAAGAGATTGTTTTTATCTCTTCCTTAGTCTGGTTTTTATAGTGCAACTGAATTATTTTGAGGGGAATTTCCATCATTTATGACATCCACATTCAAAAGTAAAAACGAAAATACTTAAAGTCAGATAAAAAATAGTTTTAGAGAATACTTCTATTTTGCAAAAGGGTAATCTATAGAAAATCTTTAGAATAAAAGCTTATTTAACTTAGAAGTCTTAGAAGACATAGTATCTTTGTAATAATTTTTAGTTGATTTGGGTCTCCTGAATAACATTGTGTCTCTTTTTAATTAGATGAACAAGATTATCTCCAAGATGCACAAAATGCATATGATTCTAACCGCTGCTCATTTTCTTCAGAGTTGGCTTCCTCACAGCTAACTTCTCTGCTACCAAAGGACCAACAATGCATTAATAGTTGTGCCTCATCAGAAACGTGCTATGAAATAAGTGAGAGTTCCCTAAATGTAAAAACATTTGAGGAACTAACTTCTATACAAAATGAAAAAAATGTAGCAGGGCTTGATCTCCTTTCTTCTGTGGATGGTGGTACTTCAGATGAAACACAGCCTTTATATATGGGACGATGTAGTAAACCTGTCTGTGATCTGATAAGTGACATGGGTAACTTAGTTCATGCAACTGATAGTGAAGAAGATATTAAAAAATTACTGCCAGATGATTTTAAGTCTAATGCAGATTCTTTGATTGGATTGGATTTATCTTCAGTGTCAGATACTCTCTGTGTCTCTTCAGCAGACCATGGTAGTGATACAATCAGAGAACAACAGAATGATGTCAACTCTGAATTACAAGATAGAGAAATCAGTGGAACCAAAGAATTGGGCATAAAAGTACATACAACACTTTCAGATTCTTCTAATTATAGTGGAACAGAAAATTTGAAGGATAAAAAGAACTGTTATCAGTTGGAACCAGTTGATTTTAACATATCATCTGTTTTAACTCAACAAAGTTCCAAAATGTTTGATACCAAAGACAGCCTACAACACAAGAGCCAGGCATGTGAATTATTAAAAGATGACGACTGTTTGGTAAAAGAGGAGGGAGATGTGGCAGTCATAACCACCACACAATGTTTAAAAGAAGGGGGCAGCATAAGTGCTGTGCTTTGTAGTCTTCCAAAAAGTGAAGGTTTATGCATAAATGATTTAAATTCAAGAGATAAAAATTCCAAATTTTATGACTTTTCCTTTCAGGAAGATAAGACTGCCGTATTTATAAAACAATCTGCAAAAGAAGACTTAAAAAATATAGACCTTAAAGATAATAATGATGTAATCCAAGAGTCCTCTTCAGCATTGCATGTTTCAGATGAAGAGGCACAGTCCTCAGTATCCTCCTGTCTTCCAGTATCTGGGTCTTTGTGTGGATCATTAATGGAAAGTAAAGCATGTGGTGATATTTTACCTCAGAATGAAAATAAAAATAATGTACAAGATGCAGTGACTACGCATGAAAAAATGCAGAAGTATGTTATTCTAGATGGGGATCCATTCAAGATTGATCTTTTGAAACAGGAAAAATGTAAAGACATACTTCTTCAGCCATTCATTGAAAAGACAGAAGATCGAAAGGTAGATCCTCACCAGACAGTAATCAGAGTTGAATCTTTAGATCACCCTGATGACACCAATTCTTCTACAGTTGTGGAATCTCAAGAGGAAGTCTCAGGCACTGATGTCCCAGAGTCTTCTGATTGTTGTAAAGGTCTTACTTTTTCAAGCAATGATATGGATGGGCAAGACTTAGATTACTTTAATATTGATGAAGGCATGAAAAGTGGCACACTAATTAGTGATGCTGAACTTGATGCCTTTCTGACAGAACAGTATGTTCAGGCCACTAATGTAAAATCTTTTGAAGAAAATGTAAATGACTCAAAATCACAAATGAATCAGATAGATATGAAAGACTTAGATGAAAACATTAATAATGTATATGAAGAAGCAGGAGCTACTGGGAATAGTTGTGATATTAATATGAGTTGTGAAACAGTCGATAAACAAAATACAGTGGAAGATGGTAGCCCTTATATAGGGGAAAAAAGCACAATTCCAATTAATCAAGGATTAGCTACCAGTAAGTCTGAGATTACAAATGAATTATTAGTCTCTGATATTAACAGTCAATCTGTTCATGTTGGAGGGGCCAGACCTAAGCAGTTGTTTAGCCTTCCATCAAAAACAAGAAATTCAAAGGACCTGAGTAAACCGGATGTTCCAAATGTGCCAGAAAGTGAACCCAGCATGGCAAACACCATTGCTCCGACCACTTGTACTACGGATTCTACAACTGATCCTCAGGTTAACTTCAACTCTAATTACATTGATTTAGAAAGTAATTTTGAAGGTGGATCCAGTTTTGTAACTGTAAACAAGGATTCTCTACCTGAAAACACTTGCAAAGAAGGCTTAGTTTTGGGCCAAAAGCAACCTACTTGGGTTCCTGATTCAGAAGCTCCAAACTGTATGAATTGCCAAGTCAAATTTACTTTTACAAAACGACGGCACCACTGCCGGGCATGTGGCAAAGTAAGTTATAAAAATCTTTAAGTCTTTTATTCTTCTGAGACATCTTAAATGTAATACGACAGAAAAGTTTGATTAGCTGATGATTGCAAGATTGAGTTTAAAATCAGTGTTTTTCGCTTATCAGTAATGGAAATATATAAAGCACTGTCATTTTGCAAATTGCTTGATAGTGAATAAATGTTGCATTTTCATGGCTATTACATGCTGGGCAATGAGAAATATTTAATTATTTAATTATTATTTATTTTATTTTTATGAAATTTAAGAATACATTTGCTCTCTAATAATGACACATTAGATGTTCCAAGTTCAATCAGATCCCGTTTGTCCTTTAATACTTTATTTCAAGATCACTCTACAGCTAGTATTATGATGAATGCCCAGGGAAACCTTGAAAAACAAATTGGCTTGCACAAAGTTCAGAATACTGAAGCTGACCTTATTTGAGTTCTGAATGTCTTAGAATAAAAAGATGGTCTGTAAACTCTAGGGTTGTCCCTAGAAATATTTTTTATTCAGAATTTTTTAGCAATATATTGTTTTCAGATCAGTTCTACTTTTTTTTTTAGCAAAATAATATTCTCCTTTTTTTTTGTTTTTTTTTGTTTTTTGGTGTTGGAGACTCACTCTGTCGCCCAGACTGGAGTTTAGTGGCCACTCCCGGCCACCGCAGCCTCGACCTGCTGGGCTCTGGCAATCTTTCCACCTCAGCCTTCCAAGTAGCTGGAACTACAGGCATGCGCTACCATGCCCGGCTAGTTTTTGATTTATTGTAGAGATGAGGTCTTGCCAAGTTGCCCAGGCGGGTCTCGAACCTGCGGGCTCAGGCAGTCCACTCACCTCAGCCTCCCAAGGCGTGGGATTACAGACTGAGCCACCGAGCCCGGCTAATATTCTACTTTTAAAAACTTTAAATAAATAGATAAAGCACAGAGAGCTTTGTAAATTATAAACTTACTTATTAAGGTTTCTGTACATTTTCAAATTAACATCATTAATTTAAAGGAATTCTTATTAGAAATATGGTTTTAAATTGTAAAAACCTCATTTAACTAAAAAAAAAGTTATTTAAGAACGCTACCTGTGGTTATTGTGGTTAAGAAAATGATTTTATAATAGTAAAATGGATTCTGGTTGATTAGGTTTAGGACTTCCCTCCTCTTTCCTCTAGTAGGTATAAGTATGCTTGAAAAAAAAACAAATTTGGTGTTTTATTCTTTGTAGGTATTTTGTGGTGTCTGTTGTAATAGGAAGTGTAAACTACAATATCTAGAAAAGGAAGCAAGAGTATGTATAGTCTGCTATGAGACTATTAGTAAAGGTGAGTATTAACCAGATGCATTTTCTTCCAGTAATTAAATATATCTTAAAAACAATTGGATTGTGATGAAGATAAACTTCTTTATTTTCTTAAGGCAAGGACCTAGTGTTGACTTATCTGGCTTAGGTGGGACACCCCAAGGCTTGATTTCTCTTCTTTTTGTTCCACTCTCACAATTAATACTACCAATCTGGAAAGGAAGCATTCAATTTCTGGAGTGACAATTCATTAACTTTTAACAGGTACCAAGTCCCTAAATGCTGCATTTCATTTGCCTATTTGTTTTTGTCATCATTATTGTCATTTTCATTATCTTAATCTAAACATTTATAGATACCTACCAACAAGTAGTACTCAATATTATATGTTAATAACATAAGGCAAGATAATAGTTCCCATCTTCTAGAAGATAGCAACCTAAAATGGGAATAAAAATAAGGTAGTACTATTTATGATTTTGTAAATTCATAGGATTGCCATGCTCTTTGCACATTTTTATTTCATGTTTTTTTCCCTTCCCTAGAATATTTTGTGTGTGCACTTCCATTGTTTCTCTGGTTCTTTAGGTAGCTACAATTATTAGTGGTAGTCTTGGTGGTCTTTGAGTTCTCACAGGTTTTATGTGTGTATGTGTGTGTGTGTGATGTTGTGTTTTCCCCCAAATCCAAGTTTGTTCTTTTGAGAACTTACTGACATTTTCAAAGATTTGTTGACAATTTAATTCCCAGCAAATATTCCTGGGGCTTTTTTTTTTTTTTACCAGACCTGTGCACTAACTCAAGCACTGCTTCCTGTTAGCCAGGAGGATAAATACCTGATAATAATTTGTTTTTCTCTTTTGAATGAAGATACATTTTTTTTCAGCAATTCTCCAAAAAGCTCTGATGTGAGCCTGTTAGCCTGAGGTAAGCTGCTTTGCTCCCTGCTGTTGACCTATACTCTGGAAGATAATAAAGTATTAAACTTTTTATATTTCCATGTTACCATCATTGTTTATGAAGAGGTTAGTTTAAGTGCTTATAGTTGTTTTGTTTTTGCTTATGCTGTTTCAGTAGCCTAGAAGATGACGGCTGGTGCTGTTAGCCAAGGCAATCTGCTAGAATTCAGAAATTTTAGAACAAGCTTCCATGTAATTATCTCCCCACATAAAATAAAACAGCCATGAAGATTTAAAAAGTTAAGTTGACAGTCAGATTTTTGGGTGAGCATTCAGACATTTTGACTGTAAGGGTCCAGGAGGGTAGAAGATATGGTGGTTAGAGTCAGTAGGATATTAAGAAGAAGCTTTAATTTTTCAAAGAGTTTAGTTATCTGTTTTAGTTTATTCTGTTTTGGTATATTATAGCATGTAATTTCATTTATGGTGCTATTTATCTTTATACACCACAAGAAAGCATGATTAAAAGTTATTTGAACATCAACTTTAGGGTTAGAAATGATGGAAGTGATCTTTTAAAATAATGGTATCAAATAAGAGGAGAAAAAAGGCTAAAGGGTTGTTAGACACATTCCGTGAAGGACTGGAAGAAAAAGATAGTTTGAATAGAGATCATGGATAATGAGAAGGTTATGCTGAGATGATAGGAGTTTCAAGGAAGCACTCATGAGAATGCCAGTAGGTAGATTTGGGGTAAGGTGAAAATTACTTTGAAACCCAGAATAAGATATTTGGGTTTCACTTGGTTTGTGGAAGCCATTTTATAAGAGTGCCATCATTCAGTGGCACTTAAGGAAGGTTATTTTAGGAGTGGCAATGTTTATAGCTGATCAGTTTAGAGAAGTGCTAAAGGGACAGCTACCAGTATTTTTCCTTGTTTTTGGATGAAAAATCACTCAGCAATATTCAGGCACTATTCTTTGTTCTGAAGCTAAAGCTGAGAACAAAATAGATGCCCTATTCTTGTGGAGTTTATGAATGTAGCTAGAGATGGATAATGAGCAAGGAGAATATCAGATGGTGATAATAGTCTAAATAAAAATTTTAAAATATAGGATGGATAGATAGTAACAGATTAGCAGTAAGAGGTAGTATTTTCTTTCTTTCTTTCTTTCTTTCTTTCTTTTTTTAGTCTGGAGTGCAGTGGTGCGATCATGGCTCCCCACAGCCTCAACCTCCGGGTCTCATGTGATCTTCCTGCTACAGGCGTGTACCACCACATCCAGCTAATTTTTTAATTTTTTGTAGAGACGAGATCTCACTATGTTGCCTGGGCAGGGATGAACTCCTGGGCTTAAGCATTCCTTCCTTCTCGCGAAGTGCTGGGATTATAAGTGTGAGCCTCTGCTACCTGGCAAGAGGTAGTATTTTTTTTGTAAGGGGGTCAGAGTAAGACTTTATGATGATATGACATATGAGCAGAGATTTGAAGGAAGTGAGAAAGCTATGTGAGTACCTATGAGGAGACCATTCTAGGCCAAGACCCTAAGCTAGCAGAGCATTTACTTAATTTGTTGAAGTATGCCTGGGTGGCTGTATCATAGTGAGCAAGTGGGATTGTAGTGAGAGATGAGGTCAAACAGGTAACTGGGAAATTGGAGAGATAGCGATGCAGATTATGTAGGGTCTTGTGAGCCATTGTAACAACTTAAATTTTCACTTTAGTTGCAAACCCTTTAAAAGATTTTAAACGGGAATGATGAGATACAATTTAAGTCTAAAAGAATCTCTCTGAACTATGCTGAAAATAGTCTGTAGGGGTACAAGGGCAAGAATAGATAGTCAAATAAGGATTATTTTCTGTAGTAGATATCAAACATAGACCAAATATAGCACTGAGTAACTCATTTGTAGCTTATTGAAATGGAGAATACCAACTGAAGTAAGGAACCTGTGCTAGCTACTTAGTATCTTTGCCAAGTGGCCACCTTTTTTTCTTGATTAGCCATTTCTTTCTTTCTTCTTACACTTGAAAAATAGACTATTGTCATTTACTTTGAAGTTCAGAAACATCTGAGATTTTAATACTATTATTTTCCCCTTTGTAGCTCAGGCATTTGAAAGGATGATGAGTCCAACTGGTTCTAACCTTAGATCTAATCAGTCTGATGAATGTGCCACTGTCCAGCGTCCTCAGGAGACTCAAACACCCAATATATCTTCACCGACAACTTTGCCAATCTCAGCACTTAAACAACCCAGTGCTGAAGGTAAGTAGAAGAAAATGCTGTGTCTTGGACTATTGAAAATTATTGAAATGAAACTTATTTAGCCTAGTCAGCATCTAGTCAGGGAAGACAAGCCAGACTCATATCAGGAGGGATGTAATACAGGGACTTGGTCACATATGTATGCTGGAAGACTGGAAGAGCAAAAAGGGCACGCTCAAGCACCTCAGAGATTAGCAACTGCAGAAAGCAACCACCACAACTGGATTTGGGGGGAATGAAAGGGAAGAGTTCAGCATAGGGGCACCAGGAGGTGCTTAGTTCTCAGACTTGGGAGTCAGAGGTTGGAGCACCACATGACTGGTGCTGTGCTGGGGAAACACAAAGTGGCAAATTCTGGAATTATCAAGGGGCCTCATAGGGCTGGTACTCAGGTGACTGAAGGAGAGCTCCAGGTTTGAAATTAGGAATATTGAAAATCATGCAACAAAGAGCACGATGGTGATGCTGCTGCAAGAATTCTGGCAGGAACTAGAGAAGAAAGAATTCCTTCTCTCTTTCCACTTTCTGGTCTCCCAACATTGTCTACCATTGGAAGAAATTGACCAAAGTCAGCTAGCTAGGGAGTCTGGGAAATTGCACTTTCCAGACTTCCAGCCTGACATCAAAAAGCACAATGTAAAGAGTGGACTTGGGTTTGAGAGAGTAAAACACTGACCTGTTTTCTTTTCCTTAAAAATCCATTTTTAGGCCAGGCACAGTAGCTCATGCTTAAAATCCCAGCACTTTGGGAGGCCGAGGCTGGAGCATCGTTTGAACTCACGAGTCTGAGACCAGTCTAGGCAACATAGCGAGACCTCGTTTCCGCAAAAAAATCAAAGAGTTAGCCAGCTGTGGTAGTGTGCACCTATAGTCCCAACTACTTGTAGGCTAAGGCAGAAGGATCGCCTGAGCCCAGGAGGTTGAGACTCCAGTGAGCTGTTATCATGCCACTACATCGTGCCACTGCACTCCAGCCTGGGTGACAGAGTAAGACCCTGACTCAACAAAAAAAAAATCTGTTTTTAATTGCATATTTTACCACAAAGATAAAATTTTTTTAAATATTTGTGTTATTT
Source organism: Tarsius wallacei (assembly GCA_963574415.1). Classification (NCBI taxonomy): domain Eukaryota; kingdom Metazoa; phylum Chordata; class Mammalia; order Primates; family Tarsiidae; genus Tarsius; species Tarsius wallacei. The sequence continues at coordinate 1,797 of CAUYQG010066540.1, read as the reverse complement.
GTTCTTTTTTGTAACCTGTCATCATTTAGGATCTTAGTGAAGCCCATGTACATTTAAAATCATGTACAATTAGTCTGTAATGTGCTAGAAAATAACTAAATGTCAGTTAAAGGCATTCTTCTGACAATTATTTTGGACTTCAACTCATCACTCAGTAGCTATTTTCTATTTATTATGATGAAAATAAGGAGATTCAGCCTATATGGTTATATATTATAGGTCTAAATTAGTCCCTAAATTTTATTCAGTCTCCACTCCACACTCACAGCCTCAATAATATAGGAGTTGAATCTTCTTCCAGTGTCTTTAAGGTGTAATCTCTCCTGTCCACTCCTTTTCAGACTATGTGATTTCCACCCCTTATCTATTATACTTCCTTTGTATGAACTATACTGAAACAGACTCCACTTAGAGTAGATGAAATCATAAGAAGCCATTTCTTTAGGCTTTGCATCCAGAGCTTACCGATTGGTAGCAAAAAGCTTTTGCAAACATTTTCTGACCTAAATCTTCACAATATTGCCAAACTATACTGTTTCACCTGATTCTAGGACTATGCTCTAAAGAACAGAAGAGAGTATGGTTTGCAGATGGTATATTGCCCAATGGTGAAGTTGCAGATACAACAAAATTTTCATCTGGAAGTAAAAGATGTTCTGAAGATTGTAGTCCTCTCTCACCTGATACGCCTATGGTAAGGAATCTAAAGAATACTTTACTAACTAAATAAAATTTTATATTGTAGATAATTTGCTTGTGTGACTATTAGAGTATTTGCCTTTTTTAATGCTTTGAGCTTCCTAAAATAAGAAATGTATTGATATAATGAATATATTTTAGATTTTACCCTTTATTTGTTTAGAACCAGAGTCTCACTCTGTTGCCCAGGCTGGAGTGCAGTAGCACAAGCATGGCTCCCTGCAGCTTTGACCTGGGCTCAGTGATCCTTCCACCCAAGTTGTTGGGACTACAGGCATGTGCCACCACGCCTGGCTAATTTTTTTTTATTTTTTGTAGAGACGAGGTCTCTCTGTTGTCCAGGCTGGTGTCAAACTTCTGGGCTCAAGCGGTCCTCTCGGCTTGGCCTCCCAAAGTACTAGGATTTCAGCTGGAGCCACTGTACTTGCAGATTTTACCCTTTCTAATGTCAGTGTAAGGGAATGGCTCTCACACTTTTGGTTTCAGGACCCCTTTAAACTCTTTATTTTATTTTATTTATTTATTTTTTTAATTTAATTTTTTTTTTTTTTTTTGAGTTGGAGTCTCACTCTGTTGCCCAGACTGGAGTGCAGTGGCCACTCCTGGCCACCGCAGCCTCAACCTGCTGGGTTCCAGCCATCCTTCCACCTCAGCCTTCCAAGTAGCTGGAACTACAGGCATGCGCTACCATGCCCGGCTAATTTTTTTTTTTTTTTTTTTATTGTAGAGATGAGGTCTCACCAAGTTGCCCAGGTGGGTCTCGAACCTGCGGGCTCAGGCAATCCACCCACCTTAGCCTCCCAAAGTGCAGGATTACAGGCTGAGCCACTGAGCCTGGCTTGTTTTTTGTTTTTCTTGAGGTGGGCTCTCACTCTGTCGCCAGACTAGAGTACAGTGGCACGCTCACAGCCATCATAACCTTGACCTGCTGGGCTCAGGTGATCCTTTCGCCTCAGTCTTCCAAGTAGCTGGAACCACAGGCATGTGCCACCTTGCCCGACTAATTTTTTTATTTTATTGTAGAGGAGGTCTTGCCATGTTCCTCAGACTGGTCTCAAACCCCTGAACTCAGGCGATCATCTTGCCTCTACCTCCCAA
>CAUYQG010066537.1:0-10906 GCA_963574415.1 Tarsius wallacei | reverse complement strand
TCACTGCTTGGGACATGTTTGCACATAACTTTGAAATTACTGCAAGTATTGACTTGGGGACTACAAATAAATTTTAGAAAAGTAAATGAATTTGCAAATATAGGATCCGCAAGTGATGAAGATTTAATTCATCTGGGAGAGAGGGAGGAAAGGAGGGAGAGAGGGAGGGAAGAAAAAGAGAAAGAAAGGGAAGGAAGGGAAGAAAAAAAATATTAACAGATTACTATGCTATGGCATGAAGGAGTTGTTTGGAAACAAAATCAGGTATTCAGTTATGCCATACAAATATGTTGATACTAACAAGATTAGATAATTAAGAGACAAATTATTGATTTTGTTTTGTATTATTTCCTTTCCCTCAATTCCTTCTTCACTTTGAAGGAGGTATCAAGGCATTCAAGATTCCTTGCCAAAGAAGAGCATTATATATCAAAATTAAAATATTTTCTGTATCTTGAGACTCATGACACCCAATTTTTTTAACATACACAAAAAAATTATAGCAAAGAATATACCATAAATATAGTTATTGAATCTATTCTGTGAGCATCTCTACCAACACATACTATAGTCCTTTGAATATTATTATCTCGGAGAGAAGCAATTACAAGTAATATTCATATAATATATGCTTATAGTTTGAAAAGTATAATCATATACATTAACTCAAGTCAATAATTGTCTTCTCAATTATTTATCTTACTACCTTATCTTTACATACACACACATATACTCATAAATAATTATTTGTTATATAATTATAATATTAAATAGTAACTGTAAAATATATCAAATTAGAACTAAATTTTTAATCCCATTTATGGATAAAAAAATTAATGTGTATAAGGTCAATTTCCACAGGAAATTAGATTAGGACACACTAGAACTGGATTTTAACACTTTTTTTCTTAAAAATCTCTATTATATAGTTTTCTATATGTGCCTTATTATAAATATGGTAATATTTATTACTATGGATTATTTAAATATAATACTGAGAACACAATATTTTTATGCCTTATGAATTGGAAATTTTTTTCATAACCCTATTAACATGCTACAGTTTGCATTTTCTAAGAAAATTGTTTTGTTTGCTAAGAATTGATTTTCAATGGGTATATTCTTCCATATAGAATAAAAAATTACATAGTTAAATTTTACTTTCTGGAGCTTATTTATCTCATGGAATTCTAGTAAAAGATTTGGCGACGGTACTTATTTTCAAAGTACCACGAAAATTAAATCTCATTTTGAAAAATAATATTTTCAAAACCAATAACCAATGGAAGACAATGATCTTTGCCCATAACATTTAGAAATACTTGCTTATCCTGGCAATCTTAGCCAAAATCTTCAAAATAATGTAGTTTATAAACGGCTTCTCAGAAATATAACAAAGAAATGACATATTTGCCTGTGGTGACTATTTAACAAACTGTTAAATGGTGATTCCTTTGGTTCGAGAAGCACAAATAAATAGAATGCCAACTGAGCAATATGCTAAGATATAAATTTACACCAGAATTCTGAAATATGTTAGAAATTGTTTTATTTTTTAAATTTTAGTTTTAATGGAAGTGAACCATCTGTCTGCCAATATCTAGAATGAGCAGAGTCCATTAGAAGAATTATTAAGTTACTATCCTGTGGTGCTGAAATGTAGAGTGCATATGGCAATTCACATCTATAAAATATTTTTATTTCTTTTGATTTTTTTCCCATAATTCCAGATGTTTATTTACTCTTTGTGGTAGCCTCGAAATGTAAAACTTCAATAATATAAAAAGTCTGTTCCATGGTCTTAGATTGTAAAAATAATAATGAGCACAAGAGAAATGAGCTATTAAGCTTAACATCATCTTTAACTCATAGGATTGTAATAAGATTAATTAATTTTTTTTGAAAGCAGGATTTATTGAAGACGGAAAAGCTCCCGCAGCGGGAGGGAACCCAAAAGGGTTGCCCCAAGATTAATTAAATTAATTGAGAAATATTAGGAATGCTTTTGGCACATGGGAAGCACTACATATTTACTAACTTAATATGTTTCTATATATAGCTTCATAATAAGCTTCTAAATATTTTAAAATAACAGTATTATGGGAAAATATATGTATGAAAAAGTATTATGCTTATAAATCTTAAGATAACATTCAAAAAATGTATCTAGCTCAAAAATAAACAATAATATTTACATACATTATATAATATTTAAATAGCACACAATAGAATTTACTAAAATTACATAAAGGGAAATGTAGATATTAACATAAATATATCTTCCTCTAAAGAACCTACCTATTGTTTTCAAGTATACTTGGACTATCACAATAATTAACCATTTAACAGGCTACAAAGCAAACCTTTGTAAATTTTTTTGAATGTAAAAAAAAGTTGTAATGAATTCAGAAATAAAAACAAAAGAATAGAAAAAATTGATGTGTAACTGAAAAGTTAGAAGAAAATAAATAACAAAATTCTACAAATACAATCTCTCTATTAAAAAATCATGAAAAATTACAAAATAGAAGTAACTGAATGACAATTACATTTCAAAAGTTGTAAGAAATATCTAAAATGATGCTGAAAAGACAATTTCTTTTTTAAATAAAATTATAAGAAGCCAAGACAGAAAACAATATCAGATAAGAATACAATATATGCAAAAATATAGCAATGGTAAGATTTTTTTAAAAACTTAGAATCAACAAATAAGCATCTGGAATGCAGATAGTTAAAGCAGAAACACTACACATACAGGAATTTTAAACATCAGCAAAGTTGAGAGCCTTAGAATTCAATAAAACCTCACCCTAAATGTAAAATACAATGGAAAGATCTAGATACGAATGAATTTTAAAAGGCATAACTTTTCTAGCTTTCTCAGTACTAAAAGTGACAGAGTAACTACTATAATATATCACATCATAGGACACATGCTGTTCAACACGGCTTATCACTGATGATGCTGACCTTGATCACTTGGTTAAGATGGTGTCTGCCAGACTTCTCTACTGTAAAGTTACTGTTTTTTCTCCTTTCCATAATTTCTATAATTTGGAAGCAAATCCCTAAGTCCTTCCTGTTCTCAAGGTAGTGGAGGGAGGGGTGTAGATATATTCCACCTCTCCGTAAGGGTGGTATCTTACTTGCAATATTTAGAATTCTTCTGTGATGAAGAGTTATCTTTTCTCCCTATGTACTTATCTATGCAATCATTTATTTACATCAATATGGACTAATGTATATTTATTTTGTAATTTGGGTTGTAATCTAATACCATATTCTTTATTTTGTTGCCCAGCTTGTTCCAGCTTTGTCGATTGGGCATATTTTTCAGGTTGGCTCCCATATCCCTTGGGCATATCTATTTATATTTTAAGCACATCTCTGCTTTTTGGCATCACCAGGTGGCTATAGGCTCGTCTGATATTTTTCTGTGCTCCAGTCCTAGAATCAGCTATTTCTTCAAGGAGCCTGGTTCTTCTTATTGGACAATGCTGTTTAGAAATCAAGACCTGGGCACCAGGCATACTTGTTGCTACTTATATATCACTGCTTCCAGGGCCTTTGAGCAGACAGACGTAGAAAATATATGTGCACATATTAATTCCTTTTTATACACATTTCCATAATTTTATCTGTATCAATCCATAAGTCTATGTGTTTAAGCTAAATATGAGCTCATACTAATATCTTCAACTCTAATCCAGCACTACAGGAATCATTCATTCTAGCCTTTCCCTCTTGATTGTTTGCAACTTCTTTCTTCTACTGTGAGAAACCTGACACCGAATGCCCACTGTCCATTTACTTATTGTACATTTCCAGTATACATGTAAAGTAGGTTGAGATTGTTAAGTAGTATGCCCTGCTCCACTCCTGTGGATAACAAGTTGACCAACTAGAGTACAGAGCTTATATACAGTCCTCTTTTTTTGACATTTTCCCATTAAAACACTGCTTTCGGAGTCTACAAAAGAGTTTGTCACTTTGATTATGCTAAGCCTTTGGGCATTAAGGATTTATCTGTTTTACTCTGATGTAAATAAAGCTAAACAAGAGCTTTCAGAAAGATTTATTGTGCTATGGTGTTTTTCAAAGAAGAGTATATTCTAAAAGCGATTAAAACTTAATGGCATTTTCTTTCTTGTTAAGTTTACATGTTTTGGACCTCACACAGTTTTTATCAAGCCAAGGCGTTTAGTGAGTGAGTATCCCTCCATTCTTCCAAGCATGGAGGGTCCAGAATGATTTCAGTTACAAGCAGACACAGTTTTTGGTGACTGGCAGAGGAATTCTGTTAGAGTGACTGACAGAAGTGCATAAGAAGGCCCTCTTCCCGAAGTTAGCTTTGAACATTTTGTTACACCTCTCTGCTGAAATTCTTATAAGAGGAACTGATGTCATCTGCAAAGTTCTAAATTTTTACATACAAATGTTTGTGGAGCAGAGAGGCTTTCTCCCTAGTACACACTGATCTAATTAGGCGAGTTAGCAGAGGGCCTCAAAGGGACATTGAGGTTAGCTATAGGACAGGTGTCAATGTTGTGGTTTTGGGGAGCAGGGAGGGGAGAAGTCTAAGGAATATTTAAAATGTCTAAAAAATTTTTAAACTGAATTAAAATCAGTTGAAGCAAATGTTTATATCTTAGCTGTGTAACTGTTTTAGTGTTGTTTAAATAAATATTAATTTGAATTAAAATTGCATCCTGATACTAAGCAACAGGCAAATAAGTTTTTAAATTGGAGCATTGGTAATGGATCAGAGATATTATGAGAAATGAGAGAAACCAAATGAGGACAGCGGGTGGGGTTTGCAAAAGAACTTTTCTAAATTTTAATTTTTATTATGTAAATTAAATGTCCCACATTGTTTTTATTTAAATCTTATGTCTTCTCAAATTTACTTTATATAGAGTGATATTCAGGGACCTGTCAAGAGTAGAGCTAAGCTGAAAACTGAACTGCAAAGTGTAAGAGCAGTCAATTAAGACAACATGCCAAAAGGGAAGTTTCCATCAAGCTTTTATTCACTTACTGCCAGAGTATAAGCAGAGGTCAAATAAGAGAAAGCCTTGGATCCCTCAGTGTTCCATTTTTCCCTTTGGAAAGGCAAAGCCTCTGCCAAAGACTCTCATAAAAATACCTCTGAATAGGAGCATCTGGGATGCAGGGATGCAGACCGGCATCCACAAGGGCATGGTCAGCCAGCATGGCCCAAGTTCTTGACTCAACTTTTTTCAGTGACTGCAGTGCACTGGGTGTGTGCCACATCTGGTGTGGGAAGGCAGCTGTTCCCCAGGAGTGTTATTAATAATTATCACTGTTTATTCTAAGTGTTTTAAAATGTGTTGTCTTTGAAAAATAGATCTTTTTTCTTTTACTTTTATTTATTTTAAATTTTATTCTAGGTTTAAAAGACTGAAATGAGCAAAAAATATTAAGTATCCTAGCTAAGAAACTCTTCCACGTTATCTTGACCTTTCATTGTCTTTGCTCTATTTCAAGATTCCTACTCTGTAAGTTGTAGAAAACTGATAAGAAGGCGTACACACACACACACACACACACACACACACACACACACACAAATGAATAGCATCTGATAGAATGCATTCATTTCTCAATTCATCTCAGCATTCCTGTTGCCTATAATGTATGGTTCTTTAAATTCTCCAGTTGTAAGTTCATACTGATTCCTTCATTGATTAATGAGTTAAATAGATAAAATCTTTGACATATTTATTTTATATCCACAGAAGATTCATAATTTTGGTTTATTAAAAAAAGTATTTAACATAAGTAATATACATCAATTTAATTAAATATTACTAAAGACTGAGTACAAAATGGAAAACACTCCAGTCAACTATCCTGGTATGCAGTCTCATTCCATCAAAAGCCAATAATCTTAACTACTTTTGCTAGTCTCCTAATTGTAAGTAATTTACTATGTCTTTTTCTTCATTAGTTTTAGTTGCATTGACTTCTTATTTTGGTAAAAAAATAGACTTCTAACATTAAATATACTCCTAGCCACCGACACCAACTTGCTCTTATTCCAATGCCTAGTGGACTACTACTCTTAACTGTTTGCATGAGCTCACTCCTTCTTCAATAGTTTTTAAACTAAATACCTACAGAGAGACTTCTCTATCTACCTTGTCAACTATTATCTCCTCTGTGTTCATTTATTTCAGTGTTTTCTAAATTTGCTACAATTAAAATTTATAATTGGTGTTGTGCTATTTACAGTAATATTGTTATAATTGCTTAGCTGTTAATACCACTGTTGCCATCTATCCCTCAGTAGATTGTCAATTGCATAAGAGCAAAGACTAGTCAAGTTATTGGATGCCTCCTTACTAAGAAAATCAAGGATGAGTAAGAATCAGCCTTTGCCTATAAAGAGTTCATTGTATAATAGAAGATATAGACATACAAATCTCATATTTTAACTGTCCAGAATCCCGCAGATTTCTTTAAGAGCCTATTTGTAATAAAGCAAATTAAAATCATTTGTAGTGAAATTAAATATCATCTACATTGTTGTGATTACCCATGAAAAACTTTTATCAAGCACCTATTATGGGTAAGGTACCTTAGTAGGCAGGGAACTGCATTTCTGAAGTTCCTAGTAATAAATTAAAATCTCATTAAGGAAAACAATAAAACATACATAACACATTTTTTTAAAAAAAAGTTGCACTGATAAATGGTAGCCTTGTCAAGGAACAAATGAGAAAGACAAGTTATATATGTTCTTTGAGTTAAGAACAGAGTGACATCACTCCGTCAGGGACAAAAAGGGCATGTTTTAAAGTGTCAACTGTGCTTAAACTGGACCCTCTGTAATATGACTTGTATAAGTGGAAAGAGAGGAAGGGACATCTTAGATTGTGTATAGCATATTTCCTCAACAATGAATGAATGGTTTTATCTCTGTCCAATGTAGAAACATAAAAGAACCTGAAGGCTCCACCCAGCATTATTGAAGCACAAGATTTTAGTCTACTTATGTGATTGCCCTGCTGTTACCTCTGTCTCCCTAAGCCTGTGAAAATCATAAAACTGTTACTCTACTTAAGTTATAACAGATAGTCTGTATCAAAAAATAACTCATGCTTAATATGAGCATTCCCAGTAGGGCTATTTCAATCTCAAATTATATTTGCTCCAAAGAAAGCACACAATGAATCACAATGAAGAGGAAAAAATGCATCAATGGATAAAAATAGCACTGAATGTCTTCCAAGTGTATACAATTAGGGAGAATTCTGGGGTTATGGATGACTGCTTTATAGAACACATGGGGACAATTTAGTCCATCTTTATTAGCTCCACATTGCAAATCAGCATTTTTGAGAAGAACTTTTAAATCAACATTCTAATTTCTGCAATATTAGGGTCACCAAGGCCGGGGTCTCTTCACCTCAATTATGGGCAATTCTTTGCCCCTTAATTTTCAGCATCGAGCACAGAAAACTGCTGATGGCAGAAGGCAGGCTTTGTTGTTTCCTCTTGCCTTCGGGCCAAGAATAGTAATTTAATTCAATTAAAAATTGTATCCATCCAAATATGGCACAGATTTCTGACTTGCAACAAAAAATTTCAATCAAGTTAATTTAAAATTCTTCTAGATGTCTCCAATACCCTCTGAAACTGCAAGCCTGCCCTTCCCCAGTCTTTACTGTTCACCCAGTTGCCCAAGCAGATCACCAAGAATCACTCCATATTCTTCTCTCTTGTCTCATCCCGTTTCCCCAAATACAAATGGTCACCCGGTTCTGCAAATCCTACCTCCTCAGAGTTTCTGGCCATTGTTCCCTTCTCTCAGTTTAAGCCTGGATTATTGCAACAGACTACCAGCCAGTTTCCCTGTCTCTAGTTTTGTCTCTTAAATTCCACTTGCTCAATTGCTACACGGAGTTTCTAACAACTTTACTTGTCTCTCCTTCTTTCTCACAATACTACAAACTTCCAATGGAAGTTATGTTTATTAACATTATTTCCCATTGCCTCAAACATGTATATTAATTATATGAGCAAATAGAAAATGTTTTCTTGAAAACTACCATTGTTTATATCATTTTTGTTTCATTGTAGAATTAAATGGAGAAAAATATTTGTACTCCAATATTATCAAATAAAAACATAGATGTAGGTGAGTTGTATGGAAGGCAAGCATCAAATCTGCTTCCATGCAGAAAATTGATATGGGTCATCACTCATAGAGACTAAAATAAGTTGTGTGTACAAATGGCACTTTTTTCCCTCTGGTATCCAAAATAAGACAGCTGATAGCTGGAGACAAGCTTACTTTGAAAGTACAGACCACAGACAACTGTGCAGGAACAAATAAAAATAAATATAAAATAAATCACGAGACCAAAGTTCTTGAGTGACTTGGAATCACTTTAGCTTACCTTCTCATCTGAAGATGGAGAAACAAATCTAATTCTGTACCTGCCACAGAATAAGGTGAGCCCCCTTGGCAAAGAACCTGTCCCAAGCAGACTAGGAGCTTTATAAAATACCCCAAGAAGAATATCTCTCAGAAAACAAGATAGTAGAAGGAAAATTTAACATAATTTTTTCTCGGTGATTAATAGGTCAAAAAAGCTATATTACAAATATATTTAATCTCAAATACCGTTAAATAACGTTGACCTAATAGAGTAACTCTCAAAATCAATGTTGCATCTGCATACCAAGAAATTTAATTTAGAAGTAGAGACCAAGCCCAACAAGAATTCTTTCATCAGAATTTACGAAAGTGTGATCTGGGTTTTGTGATACTGATCCTGTGAGCTACTGATCAAATAAATATAAATCCAAATATATATCACACAAATAGAATGCACTTTATAATCAAGTGTCCATGAGACCAGTAACAACCATATGCTAGGCCTAAATAAATCATCCCAAAAACCTCTCAATGGAAAACCAAAGTATTGGATGTGATATTATTTGAGCAGAAAACAATATAATCATAAAAAGAGGTAACAGAAGAATCCCATCAACTTAAAAAACAAACCCCCAAAATTAAATACATAAATAACAAAAATAAATAATTAAACAAATCTCTTCTGAATAATTTTTGGAACAATAATGAAATTAATAATACAATCTAAATTTTTAACAGGTCCATTGAGATATAATTCTCATGTCATACAGTTCACTGATTTTAGGGATATATTGCAATGTTATTCAGTACATTTACATAATTATACAACTATCGCCACAGTCAGATTTTAAATGTTTAAATTTTAAACATTATAATTTTAATGGCTTATTTTATTTGGAGATAAGAATGAAATTTGGGTTATATAATAACTATGTTTAACCTTTTAAGAAACACTTAAAAAAATTAAGTTGTTTTTCAAAGCAGCTGCAACTTAGTAACTTCTAGCAAACAATGTTCCAATTGTTTATGTTCCTTGCCAATTCTTGTTATTCCTAACTTTTTAATGATAGGCATCCCAGTGGGTTTTTAAGTTGTATCTCTTGTAGTTTTAAATTACACTTCCCAAAAGCCCAACTTTACTGAGCACCTTTTCATGTATTTATTAGCCATTTGTACATCTTCTTTGGAGAAATGTCTATTCAAATCTTTCGCCCATTTATTGTGTTTTTAAAATTACTAAGTTATAGGGGTTCCTTATATATTATGATACAACTCCATTTTCAGATATATGATTTGCAAATACTTTCTAACAATTTCTGATTTATCTTTACATTTCCTTGATGACAAGCTGCTATCACACTTCATGTTGTATACGGTTGTTTCCCATGCCCATTCAAGAAATAATAGTTTAGAAGAATTTTATTTTTTCTGCTCCTGAGAAAGTACAGCCTAGCAGCAGACTGCCAGGGGAGAGTGTAAGTTTGTTTTTAACCTAGGTTTCCTATGAATTTTCATGAAGTCAGAGAGTAGCTGACTTAAGTCAGAGATTAGGTTTAAGCCCACTCTGTCAATGAGGCTTCCCTAAATTGATGGGTCTGTGTAAGGACTGGGAAATGGTTTTACATCTGTCCTACATCCTGGTCTGGTTGCCCCCAAATGGGTGTAGCCTAGTGCACGGGCACAGCCTTCCTGACCCTCAGGGATCTAAGAAGCAAGGCTTTGATCCTGGGAAAGCCCCTCTAGTCTGTTCTTTTCCCTGGTTTGGTCAAACATCTAGCTCCTCAGCAGTTTTTATCTCAAAGCTTCCAAACTCTGCTTAATTACTCACCAGTGAAATCTGTTTTGTTTTCAACAATGCCCTCAGGCTTCAAAACAGCCCCCTTAGGCAAAGCTGCAGAGCTCTTTGTGCTTTGTGGCCTGCTTTTCACACTGAGCAAAGCTCCTCTTCTGTTGCACCATAGTTGGGAGCAGAGACCCACTTTTCTTGAAGTGTCTCTCTCAGAGTGACAGGTGTCAGGGAATAGCTCTTGTTCTTCTTGGCTGGGCCTTCTTAGTGTGGAACCTCTAACCTACAAGTGAGCTAGAGCAGGGCAATTGGGAAGGCTCAGTATTCTTGGCCTTCCACACTCTGAGCAGAGAACTTTCCCTACAAGAGGGAAAGAGGGCCAAGGTAGGTGAAGAGAGACCCTTTTCTTTTTTCTTTTCTTTTTTTTTTAAGATGTGGGGTACAGCTTAGAGTTAGGTATACAAATGTTCATTGTGCAGGTACCCTATTGATGAGTGTGCTCCTCCCTCCCCCAGCAGTTTTTCTCAACTGCCAATCCCACCATCCCTCCCCTGGCAGTTTCCCACTACTGCCAATCCCTTTCTTATAGTATTATAATAATTGTTCAAGGTCTGCTTGTGACTGAGAACATATGGTACTCTGTTCTTCGTTTCTGTGATAGATCACTGAGTATGATCGACTCTAAATCCATCCAAGTTGCTGCAAAGTCC
>CAUYQG010066536.1:0-37067 GCA_963574415.1 Tarsius wallacei | reverse complement strand
AATTAGCCGGGTGTGGTAGCGCACGCCTGTAGTTCCAGCCACTTGGAAGGCTGAGGCGGAAGGATCGCCAGAGCCCGGCAGGTCGAGGCTGCGGTGGCCGGGAGCGGCCACTGCACTCCAGTCTGGGCGACAGAGTGAGACTCCAACTCAAAAAAAAAAAAAAAAATCACCTTTCCTCCTATAAACTCTTTCTCAGAGTCCGCATTTTCCATAAACACTGTTTAAAAAGTGTTTCAGAAGGACAAGTTCCTGTTATAGTCACTGTAATATTGAAGCACCTAATAGTGTAGCTAATTGCAGAAGGCATCAAAATAAGACTCAGAGACTCAGAAACAAGGAAGAACGTCAAAGCAGAAAGGAATTTAAGAGCCCTGGAAACTAGTTTCCTTTTTTTTCTCCCCGGTGTGCAGAAATTGGGACTTGAAAGGGCTAAGTAGCTTTCTCAGTGTCACCTGGTGGTGGATCTAAGACTAGAGCTCAAGTCTCTTGGAATCTGGTTTCTCTTACGTATAGGGCAGTATCCTTTAAGCTGAATACAGATTGTGTTTTCACGCTTTTTAAAAATTGAATAGGCATTTATATTACAAAGCAGCACGTCTGTATTAATTCATTCACTCTGCACATATTTTTGAAGGCCTAGTTCCAGCCCTGCTTGTGCTGGCAGTACAGGGACCAGTGGAACGCCCATGGAACCTGGCCTGTCTAGTACAGGCATCCGAGGAAAACACAAAAGGTGGGGAGTAGGCGAGTGAAGAAAACATAAATGGCGCTCAGATCCTGCCCCTGTGGGATTTAGGATCAATCAAAGGGTACCTGAAGGGGTGCAGAGGAAATAGAATTCAAAGTTGGAAGGAGGTTAAAAACAGAGACCGGAAGCTTTAATTTCCCTGTTTAGAAGGGAGGATATCATTCTGTGCATAGTGAGAAGACATTGAAGAGCTTTAAACGGAGAAGTCAGGGATTAAGGTCTGTGTTTTGGGGAATTCTCCCTAGCACTAGAAAGGACAAGGGCTTGGAGCGGACAGCAGCCACTGTGTGTTCCATGAGCCTTCCCCTTTGCCACCCTTGGCCACACCCTCTGTAGGGTTGATCCTCTACATCAGAGTGGCACTGGGCCAGGCAGTCACTTCCAGAAAGACACAGTCTCTCTGCTCCAAACCCTCTCTAACCTAAAATATCATTGATATCATTCCAGAAAAGAGGGGTTTGCTGGGCGGAGTCAGGTAAGATGCCAGAACCACCGAGGAAGCAGAACTGGAGATTCAATGACTGCACCCATTTAAAAGTAGAGTGAAGACCCAGGTCCCTGTCAAAGTGCTCAAGATGAAAGGAACTTCCAAACTCTTCCCAAAACAGGGCACTCTCATACGGAGAAGGGAGCTAGACGAATACTAATTAAGAGAACTCACTTTGATTTCTCATAGCAGGGGCTGGCAAACTTTTTACTGTAAAGGGCCAGAGAGTAAATATTTTAGGCTGCAAGGGCCATACCATCTCTGTTGCAACCATTCAACTCTGTTGCCATAGACAAAATGTTAATGAGTGAGCGTGGCTGTGTTCCAGTAAAAAATCAGTTACCAAACAGGCAGTGGGCCAGATTTAGCCTACAGGCAGAGGTTGTTCCCATCAAGATCACTTTTTCTGTAATTTTCCCATAGGACATATTTGCTTTGCATTATTCCATTCACTCCCAGCAAGTTAAAATACAGTATTTCAGGAGAGTTTTTCATGCGTTGCTTCCTTATTCTGAAACTGATAAACTCTACATTTCTTAGAAAATAAATGCAGAATTTTGTTTGATTTTAAGCATCTGTAAGCAGTGGCAAATAGCAGAAAGCCATCGCATTTGAAACTAGAAGGAGATTTAGAGATTTCCTAGCCTAATCTCCTTTCTTGGCATGATGATCTGAAGCAAAAGAGGCCAAGTGACTTGCCCAAGGTCATACAACCAGTTGCACAGGTTGGTAGACTCCCCGATTGGAGTTTTCCCCCCCTCTATGCAACCACGCTCATAGACTTGTACTCGCTTTTCTTTATTTACTTAATTTCGAAAAACAAAACAAAAATAATCTTTTTCACAGTGTCCCTAAGAAACACATTCTGACAGTGATCCAAACTAGTTAGCAGATCATCCAGTCTGGAGGCGACGATCAAAGAGGCGCTGCTTGCCAAAAAGACACACACACCATGTCTCAGTCCATTTTGCCTTGTTATAAAGGAATACCTGAGGCTGAATCATTTATGAAGAAAAGAGGTTTATTTGCTGATGATTCTGCATCTGCTTTTGGTGAGGGCCCCAGGAAGTTTTTAATCATGACAGAAGAGGAAGGTGAACCAGCGTGTCACATGGTGAGAGAGGGGGCAAGAGAGAGAGGAGAAAGATTCCAAGTCCTTTTAAACACCAACTCTTTCTTTCTTTTTTTTTTTTTTTTTTGAGTTGGAGTCTCACTCTGTCGTCCAGGCTGGAGTGCAGTGGCATGCTCACGGCCATCACAGTCTCAACCTACTGGGTTCAGGCGATCCTTCTGCCTCAGCCTTCCAAGTAGCTGGAACTACAGGCACACACCACCACACCCAGCTCATTTTTTGATTTATTGTAGAGATGAGTTCTCGCCAAGTTGTCCAGGCTGGTCTTGAACCCCTGGGGTCAGGCAATCCTCTGCCTCCCCCTCCCAAAGTGCTGGGATTACAGGCGTGAGCCACCTCTCCCGGCTAAACAACCAACTCTTGAATGAACCAGTATAGTAAGAACTCACTCCTTACCCCAGGGACAGCATCACAACAACTACGAGGGATCTACCCTCACATCCCAAACACCTCTCACCAGGCTGCACCTCCAACATGAGATTTAGAGGGCACAAACATCCAAACTGTATCACGCAGGTGTTAGCAGGAGCCTAAGATCATCCTTGAAGTCCCTGATCTAGTGGAAGTGGGCAGAAATAACAGATCCGTAGTATCTGAGAGTACCCGTTCCTCTCTCCTACAGCCATCAAGATGAATTTGGTCATCATTTTAAAATCCATTTCTTTAGATGGGATTCCCAATGTCAACTGAGTTAGCTGAGTTCTTATATTTGTGGTGGAAATGCCTATAAATTGTCCAGGGCACTGTGAGCCCTGTTAACATCTGTTGGAATGGGGTGAAGACCTAATGCCAGAGAAGACGTGCCAGGAACAGGAGTCTTTCCAACCACACCATGCCCTTTCTTCTACCTCTACCCTCTCTCCAAGACTTCCATTTCGTAGCAAGGTCCAGGTGGGTATGGGCAGGAATGCCATAAGCTAGTGTTGACTTCAGATGTTCAAGGTAGAACATTTAGCCCTGCACTGAACACTTCCTTTGAACGCAAGTTATAAAAATAAATTACACAATGTCCATGACTGACTCACTTGGCAATGGTTTTCAGAGAGAGACCAGACTAACTGTGTTCATTCCCTTAATATCCTTCCACTCAGCACTATGTCCAGTTGGCGTCTTTGTATTTTAAATATTCTGAAATCTGTCTGGTGTACTTTCTGTTCCACAGCACAAAAAGATCATAAACGCTTTGTCAGCTGATACTGTCTTTTACTTCTGTTACTTTGTATTTTCTCTTCCCTCCCTCTACTGGAAATAATTCAACCAACTTAGATTAACCACTCAGCAAACCTAGATTCGCATCAACTTGCACCCTGAGTCCTGCGGCAATGTAAAAGAGTAAGCTCCCTTCTGGGCTAGAGATGGATGGTTCCAAAAGCTTCCGAATTCAATAAGGCCCTCATGTTTCTGCTCCCTAATGCTGCTTGTTATATTCCAGGCTCTGTGACTTATCACCTCCAGTCCTCCAACAACTCTATGAGATAAGCATATAATTAACTCCACGTTCCAGAGAGGGATAAAGCTTAGAGAGATTAAAGAAATTGCCCAAGTTCACACAACTCATAATCGGAGGACCTGGGATTACAACCTATCTCGTCAGCCACACTCTTAAATACCATGCAAGCTCTTCCCATTTGCTGAAAAAATGCCAGAATCATTTTCTCTAAAATGTAAATCAGATCCTATTACTCTTCTGCTCTGAAAACGTCAATAGTGTTTCGTGTCTACAGGACATTATTCAAAATCTATTTTCCATAGAATGGCATTTCAGAGCTTCTACCACCCCTGCTTTCCGACCTTGCATTTCCCACACATTCTTCTTCTCCTGGTTCTACTCTACGTGCCAACTGCTTCTGCCTAAACCTGATGCCAAAACACACACACACACACACACACACACACACACACAGAGAGAGAGAGAGAGAGAGAGAGAGAGAGAAGATATGGAAATTATTGTAGCTCAGTTGTAGCGTAGAGAGGTTATATGACTTGTCTAAGAACATAAAGCAAGAAAGTGACAGAGCCAGAATTTGAATTCAAGTTTGACTGACTTCAAAGAAAAAAAAAAATTAGAAGGTAGAAGTCAGAGATATAAAATCTGGAATGAATGAAATAAATTGATAGAAATACTCTGTATCAAATGGAATGCTTAAATTGCCCCATCCAAAGATGAACAGTGTATTCTGCAAATGAAGATAGCAGAATTGGGGAACTTGTCTTGGAGGCTTAGCTGCTGGTGCCTTTTTGTGAGAAAATTCAAAGGAAACACACCTACTTCCCCAGAACCATTTGCACAGTCACATTGCCAGGGAGAAGGTGGAGAGAAAAGAGAGGAGACTTTTAAGAGCAGAGTCCTTTCTCTTTTTCTCACAAAAAAAATAAATAAAAAACCCTTCACAGCAAACCAGAACTAGGATAGGAGCTCCTTAGTCATAAAAAAATAAGTAAATAAAACCTGCCCTCAACTTTATAAGGGTTTCCCTCCTCAAGTTATTCTAAGTTAAGTGTGTCATCTGTTTTCTGCTGGGACTCTGATTGATACACATAGAAACAGAATTCACGGGTGAAAAAATCCAAATGGATGAAAAATATGAATATGTAAATGTACATTAAATCAACAAGCGGGGTAGTATGTCATGCCTATCAGATTGGGAGCAACTTCCAAGATTAACAAGTTTAACAAGAATTTGGGAGGAAGAGAAGTTGGCAGCTCTTGTTGGGAGTTTTAGTTGGTACATCTGCTTTGAAAAGTCACTTGGCAACGTGTAGTAACATTGAAGATTTTCCACCACTGTATCTTAGAAATCCCCACCTCTAATACATATTTTAGGGAAATCCTTGCACAGTTGCACAAGGAGACATATACAAAGTGTTCACTACAGCATCACTTTTTACAATTCAAAGTGAAAATAACCAAGCAGATGATTAAGAAAATAAATTATGGAATATTTATACTATGAAATTTTATAAGACAGTTGAAATGAATGAATTAAAGCTACAACATGGACACTGGAATGTCAGTGTGAGTAAGCCTCAGAATTATAAATACTAGGGCAAAAAACAAGTTGCAGACGGCTCAAAACAGTTTGATACTACTTGTGACAGGAAACATTTTCTTTTGTTAATGGCTATATTTGCAGGTAGTCAGCTCATGACAACAAGGACAGGTTTTATACAGCAACCTCAAGGCAGTAGTTACCTCTAACAAGGGTATTAAAAACCTGTCATAATTTTTTAAAAATCTGAAACAATTAATGCAAAAGGTTAATATTTGCTTGTTTGCGGTGATACGTTTTGTTAGATGAATTCCTATTATGTTCAACTTGTTTAAAATTTTTCAAAATAAAAAAAAAATCTAATACATAAGCCCACCCTGTAAGAAATCTTATCTAGATGTATGTGCTAATCACTGCAAGATAGGCTAGGGTGTATAATGAATGCCTGCCCCAGGAGCTCGGGGTGCGACACATGTCCCATAAGCACCGAACAGGACCAGCAGTCAGCCCTTGGATTATCTGTCTTGTCCTACATTTTGTTAATGAGCCAGTTGAGTCCACGAGAGTCGATGGAGCTGCCAGTTAGTGCAAGTGTAGGGACCTGGGTATTATGACTCCTACTTCACTGTTCTTCCATGATCCTTGGCCCCTTCTCAAAATCGAAGTCAGAAGAAGGAACACCACTTAAGGCCCACCCGGTGAGAGCTTCTTGGAGTTTTCCTTTTTTCCCTTCATAGTGGCCTGACACTACATGTTATAAGTGATTGTTTACTTATTAGTTGGTAGCATTTATAGCCCCAAAAAATGCAGATAAACACATTGAAATGGAACCATCATCCTGTCACTCAAAAGGGAAAAAAGGGGAAATCATTGTAGGAAAACAGGAAATCATGTAGAAAGCATATCTGAACTGAATGACAAATCCCAGTCTCCAAATCTCCTGACCCTCTGTGACACTTCTTAGCTGATTGTGGAGGACAAATGGTTTGTAAAGCTATTGGGTCACTAAAAACCACTTTCCACAACTTCTCTCACTGGTTTAATTTCACACAAAACATATGAAGGCCACTGAAGCAGGACAATGTTCACGGTTTCTTCCCACCACACACCTCTCCGAGCCAGCCAAGAGGTTGCTCTGAGTTACCCCATACTCACCACAGCAGTGAGCAGTTCCCTGCCTCCTGCCATTCTGCACTGTCATCCTCTCTCTCCAGGTGGTGTTTGGTTTCTCCCACACCTTTCTGTTCATCCCCAGCCACCAAGTGGGATTCTGTCCCAATCTGTAAGTGGAACGGGTTCAAGTGCCCACTCTGGCTGGGCATTGCCCAGCTGAGAGTGACTTGGAGGCTAGCTAGAAAGGTTTCACATCTCTGCCGTGGAGGAGGCCTGTGCTGTGAGTTGGACCGTGTTTTCGGAGAAAGCCAAAAAGGGATGAGGCCTCCTGGGGTAAAAAGGGTCAGCGTCTAAAGAGGCGTGGTCAGGGCTGGTGACAGCTGAGAAGTTGCTCAAAGATGGAGAGAGAGGGCCGTGAGTTGGGAAGGTCTACCCATTTTGAAGTAGGATACCAGCAGTGGCTTGAATATAGGGGGCAAGTTTAATTCCTCAGAGGATGAAAGACTGAGAAGCTAGTTGACTGCCAGGCTGGCTTGGGGTCACAGCACAACTAACCTCCAAGAATGAAAACAGAGAGCAACGCAAGAGACCAAGGCAGAAGAGGCTTACTTGTATGGCCTGGAATGTGGCTTAGACAGGGGAGGCGACTGCAGAGCCATGGCTGTGGGGTGTCCAGGACTCTGGTGCATGGGTTCTGGGCTCAGGGAAGTCAGATTAATTCCAGACCCCACATAGGGAGAGACTCAGCCAACTGACATCTGTCTGTGTGGGCCAGGAACCGCTCTGGGACTAGGTAGGGCTCAAAGATTAGGATAGAAAAGCGAATATTCTCCAAGGTGAATATTCTCAGGGCTGCAGCCCTAGAGGCAGGGGAAGGCAAGCACTGACCATCATGTGTGTCAAAACCTGAAAGATGGGATTTCCTTCCTAGAATTGAAAAATAAATCAATCCTGCAGTGGAGGTAGAGCCAAGCATGACTATTCTAAGTAAATAAATAGAGACCCCTAACGCCTTACACTACAAAAGGTAGGAAGGACAGTCTCTTTCACTGATCACTTTAAGTTGGATCTACACAACTGCCATTTATATACATCCAAAAAATTATCAAAAATCGTCAACTTCATGGAATTCAATCTTAGTAGATGTCCTATAGGGCTTGGACGACATGAACTCTTTTGATGGGAAGCACAATGACCATTTCAAGGTGTCAGTAAGTGACCTTTCCTGGCAGCTACATTTCCTCCGTTGTAAAATAGAGATAGCAATCCACGAAGGAGGAGCAGAACTCCTTCAGCAGAACTCCTTCAAAATGTAATAATGAAAATAACAGCCCGGGTGCAGTGGCTCAGCCTATAATCCCAGCACTTTGGGAGGCCGAGGTGAGAGGATTGTCTGAGCCTGGGGGTTCGAGACCAGCCTGGGCAACTTGGTGAGACCTCGTCTCTACAATAAATCACACACACACAAAAAAAAACTAGCCAGGCAGGGTGGCATGCATCTGTAGTTCCAGCTACTTGGAAGGCTGAGGCAGAAGGATCGCCTAAGCCCAGCAGGTCGAGGCTGCAGTGACCGTGAGCATGCCACCGCACTCCAGTCTGCGAGACAGAGTGAGACTCCAGCTCAAAAAAAAAAAAGAAAAGAATAGTCACTGAAAGAGAACATGAGGTCGAGTTACCATGATGTTAACATTATAAGTTGACTATTATAATAGCATGTGTGGGTGTCCTCATAATTAAGCTTAGTGTTAATGGAAGCAACCATCAAAGTCATGTCACTCCACCCTCTTCCCTGGTTGATCACTACCAAGTATCCAGGTGCCCTCCTTGCCGGGGGCAGGCCAACTGTTTGGGGATAAAAGTTATTCCGAACCAAGCTCTGTCTCAAGTGTCTCATGTCTAACTCTTCTGGGCATTCTGCAGCCTTAGTTCACCTTTATAATAAGAACAGAGATACTGAAGGACAAAGGGGTAAGGTCTAAAAATAAAAAATAAACCTAGAGCTTTCCAGTCCCGAAAAGAATCTCCCTCCTCGAGAGGCCCAAATTCCTGTCTTCATCTGCTTTGTTCCCTGCCTAGGCATACCCTGGAATCTGGAAAGGCACATAGAACCTGTGGCTCTGCATGGCCATCCACATCACTGATAATGGAGTCCAAGCCAGGCAGAACACATCTGAACAGAACACAGTGTGTTACTCAGATGACCCCTTTCCCTGCCCCATCTTCTCCACTTCCTATGAAGACACAAGCAGCCACTTTAGGGCTGCTGCAAACCTTCGGTTAAGTGGCAGCTCAGTTACAGTGACAGCAAAGTCACATTCCTCAATGGCAGACACATCAGGGGGGCATTTCCTCGGGTCTGCTGGGAATACCGGGGGCATCACGTGCAGACATGCTGGTCACAGCAGGAAGTGACCAAGCACCCGGTGGGCAGCCTTCTTCCATCTGTGAGTCAGTACCACACACAGAAGAGGAGAACTCAGTCCAGGCCAGACAGGAAAGGCGGAGGTTCAGGCAGGAGGATCAGGAAGACATTCAGCCAAAGACGGGGACTAGGTTAATGCAAAACCCCACAACCCTAAACACAGAGTTGCACTCACTCGTGCACTTGTCAGTGCAGGGCAATTAAAGGCATCCCCAGATTCAAACAAGCAAGCCATGAAATGGATTGCAATGATCTTGGAACAAACATAACTCGAATCTGTGTTCCCAGGACCTATAAAGCAAATTCAAATTTCCTAAAAGTGGAACCGACTTCTTTTTCGCTACACCGCAGTCATTCTTTCCTGTTTCATTACTGTCCCCGAGTTATATGGGGCTTGAAGACACCAAGCCCGCTCTTCTTTACTTTTACTTTTACTTTTGCCATTTCCCCCAACATTCAAGAAAATATTTGGCCTCTGTATCCAAAACTATTCCTGAATTCATGCAGTTAATATTTACTGAGTACATGGAATCGCTATCCCACGCCAGGCACTGTCCTAAGCTCTGGGGATACAACCATATGAAAAGAGACCAGAGCCCTGCCTCCAGTGTCTGTTATCGTGATGCAAATTTCTTTTTCTACTGTACCTCTTCCATCTCTTAACTCATCACAAAATTGCCCAATTACGTGGCAATTAAATGCTCTGCTTTATTTTTGTTCGTTGTTCTATTGTATTGTCATTTAACACTTAATAGGTATCTACACGGTCTTACTAAATGAGAATGTTGTGTACGAGAGAGAGAGTTGTCTGTACATATAGCATAAGTTTCTCTCTGCCAGACTTCCTAAAAGAGCAAAGTAAATTATTAAAACATAAGTAAGGGGCTAAGATAGTGCCAGGAGATATGTGTGTGTGTGTGTGTGTGCATGCGTGCATGTGTGTGCGTTTGAGCACGCACACATGTTCAGTTCTCCACTGAACACACACCTCCCCTTTGAGCAGTCATCCTATTTTTGTTCACCGATGTACCTCACTGACCCCATCCTACAGCTGACTCAAGGAGAAAATCTTTGTTTCTCTTCTCCTCTGTGCTTAAGGGCATCCTTGGGAGCAAATTAGATGCTCAGTTGCATTACCTTCTCAGGAAGTAATGAGTTCAATGTGACCCTAGTGACTTAAAAAACTTAGGACACATTGCCAAATATCATATTCACTCTCCAGTATGTATATACAAGATAGGAAACCAAATGCACATATTCGGTGTCCCAAAGATATAAAAAAAAATAACTGGACTTTGTGATGGTTGGACTGAACCCTAGCTTACCCTTACATGTTCCTAGCAAAGCAAAACCATGTTTAACCAATGAATAATATAAATTTAAATTGAAAGGTATTGTGATAGAGACAAGATTTATACTCACCAGACCTGGTTTGAATCCCAGTTTAACTGCTTGCTGTGTGCAGGGGAGACCTTCTAAAACTCACTTGCAAAAGTGGCTTTGAGGGTAAGGCAAGATGCTGAAGAAATGACTACTGTTATGGTCTGAATTGTGTCTCTCTCCCACAAAAAAAACTTTTGTGTGGCGGTATCCAAAACCTTAGTCCTCCTGAATGTGACTGTACATGTATCTGGAGATAGGGCCTTTAAGTAGGTAATTAAGGTAAAATGAGGTAGTACGGGCAGCCTCTAATCCAACATGTCTGGCACCCTCATAAGAAGAGGAGATTGGGACACGCACACACAGAAAAGACAACGTGAACACATAAGGAGAAGGTAGCCATCTACAAGCTATGAAGAGAGGCCCCCAGAAGAAACAAACCCTGCCAACACCTGGTCCTTGGACTTCTATCCTCTAGAATTAAGAGAAAATCCACTTCTGCTGTTGAAATCACCCAATCTGTTTACTTTGTTACGGCAGCCCTAACAAACTAATCCAACTACTAAACTACAAAATTCCATAAAAGCTGGATTATTAGTATCTTGCCTTTGACAACAAATTGGTCTTGAATATTTTGTTTCTAATAAAATATGTGTGTCTAAAATTTCAGTTATAAGTAATTCATATCTTCTTACTTTAAAAAGCAGCTCTGATTTAAAAGATTATTCACTATTACTTTTTTTCTTTAAGCTTTAAAATAATGACGCTTAATTTTAGACTTTTCAGTGATTAACCTCAGCTTTTCACCCAATTTGTCTAGATTATTTTTGTTTGTGTGTCTTGTATATTTAAGATAGTATGAATTACTATCTTTAATTTATACAAATAAATATCCAAATTTATAGTTGGTGCGAACGCTTAAGTTTTTGTTTGTTTATTACACCAATCTCTGTGCATTTGTAACATTTTATCTCTTAAATTCAATACACAAAATCAACTTTGCTATATGTCAATTTAAAATTTTTTCAAAGTACAGAATGCTGACAATGTGTAACATAACTAAAGAATGAATCACAAGGGCAAAATATGCATATTTGCAGTCAAATAGCTCTATCATCCCTTGCTACAGAATATCAAAAGTCTGAAGCCTTCCTTTATTTCATCCTGTCCCTGTCCTTTTTTGTTGAAACTGACAGTGTCTTTGCTGGAATAATTGCATTTCTCTTCCTATTTCAGTTGAGATGACTGATTAAAATCATGGGAAATCTCTTTATGGGGTGATAGTTTAGCTACACTCTTGGTGTTCTCGTCAGAATGTGCTTTCTCATTTTTTGTAATATGGATAGGCTGAGAATTTTCGGAATCCTCAAGGTCTAGTTCCTTTTGGCTTAATAGTTCCTTCAATTTATCTCTCTCCTCTCACATTTTGCTATACTCTGTAAAAGGAAACCAGACCATGCTTTCAAAACTTTGCTTAGAAATCTCTTCTGGTAAATTTTTAATTTCATTGCTTACAAGTTTGGCCTTCCACGAAGTGCTAGACCACAATTCAGCCAAGTTAATTAACCCTTTGTTACAAGGATTGCCTATCTTCTAGTTTCCAATAACGTATTTCTCACTTCTGTATGAGACCTCACCAGAATCACCTTTAATGTTCATATTTCTGCCAACATTCCGTTCACGGTGATATGTGTTCTCTACAGTGATAGAAGCTTTCCCTACCACTCCCCTCTTTTCCTTCTGAGCCCTCACCAGAATTGCCTTTGGCATCTATAATTCTACCAACATGAGATTCAAGGCAATCTAAGCTTTCTCCAACATGTACCTCAAAACTCATCCAGCCTCATAACAAAATATCACAGACTGGGTCACTTAAGCAACAGAAATGTAAGTTCTTCTTCTGACATATGGAAGTTGGAAGCCCAAGATCAAATTGGCATCAGTGTTGGTTTCTGATGGGCATCTCTTCCTGGAAGGTAGATGGTTTTCTTCTCACTGTGTCCTCAGTGTAGCGTTCCCTCCATACATGTGTGGAGGGAGAAGAACCTTTGGTTTCTCTTTTCCTTCTTGGAAGGACACTAGCCTTATTGGATTAGAATCCATCTTTATCATTTCATGTAACATCAACTACCTTTTTAAAGGTTCTATCTTCTAGAGTCACAATAGATGTTAGAGCTTCACCATTGAATTTGTTGGGAACACGATTAAGTCCATATTAGGGCCCAAGGAGTTTATTTGAAAGCTTAGTTTAGGTATATAGGGAAATGGTGGGTAAGCTGGAAGTAGGGAATTAAAACCTGCCACACCTAAAGAAAATTTCAAGAAGTCGTGTCTTATCATCTGTCTACAAAAAGTAGGTGTCCAGATAATTCAGGAGAAATAATTTCCTATCCTCTTTTTAACACTCCTGAGTGTGGAGACTCTAAAATCACATTTGCTAGACTTTCCAAAGTCAAGTACTTCTTGATGCTGAACAAAATCTTTCCTCTTTTCAACCCCCAAAATCATGAAGAAGAGTCACACCTTTGCACGCAACAAAAATCATATCAATTGGTATACAGTGGGGGACGATGTGGAAGACAAAGCCATATTTCCTACCCTAAAGAAACCAAGGCAGTAGTGAAGGGGATGGAACTAGTCAATGGATAGAGACATCTGTCATCAAATCACCTTTTTGCCTCAGTAGAAACTGCATCAAATTGGAAGGCAGGAGACCTGGACTCTGGTCCCAGTTTGACCACTCCTTAACGATGCAGACCAGTTCTTTGTATCTCCGCTTCCTCATATGTAAAATGGAGGTGGCAGGAATACATAACTGCTGTTGAACTAAAAAAATCTCTACATACCCTGCAATTCTTTAGGTCTATTTAATATTTTTTCCATTGTCTATTTAATATTTTTTAAAACTTTCCTGACAGTCTTATAGGTTCAATTGTCAACACTTCAATTATTTTTATGTTTCATTTTGCTATAAACTACACTGACAAAGAACAAGAAACTGTATTTTAAGACATCTTTGACTAATGCTGAATATAGCAAGAGAACTTTTCCTGACCTTGAATGTTATTCTTCTTTTATGGTTTCTCAATATCATGTCTCTCTTTTCCACAATGGAAGTTTGGCTGACAATTTTGTAGGTTGAATATAATATCGCATAAAAGCATGAAGGAGTCAGTGGAGAATTCAATAATATTTGCAGCCTATCCAAAAATAAAAATATTTATTTTTATGTGGAACAAATTAACTGGAGAACTGGCAATATCCCTTTCCCTTGTTTTCTATGAGGCAATGTTTTATTTAGAAAAAAATTAGATACCTTGCTGCATTTGGGAGAGAAATGAGACATGGTGTTAATTATGCTGCATGACAATGATGCTAATCTTTTCTTCCATTGACTCTGGGTGTCAGGCCCAGCACAAGTGGGGAGACCTGTTATTTAGAGTGTAACCTTTCAGAGTGGCTTGTGCATTCCTGCATGTCTGAGAGTAAACCTGTCTGACATGGTACCTGGACCTCCAGTGCCTTGAAATTCAATTCCAAAAGCTTACATACTAAATAATATTTTTAAAGATACAGATTGTCTTTGTTTAAAAATAATAATGCCCTAGCAGAGAGATCTTCAGATGATGTAATTGCCATATTGCACTGCAATTTGAGAGTATCAGGTTCAAGTCTCACATTCTCAGACACTGGGTAAGGAGAGGCTAAGAATATAAGAAATGGTAAGCTTGGTGTCCCGGAAAGGGATCTGCCCATGTTACTTTCAGCACCTTTTGTTGGTGGATTATGTCCCCTTAATATGAGACTTTAAAAAGCTACCTACCTCTCACAGACTGAGCATGGTAAATGAAAAGGAAACCTAAAGTATTTTTAAATGGTGATTCACTAATACATAAATACTACTGAGTAATTCATTTTGAGGTGTAAATGTCTATTCTCTTTGTACAGGATGCATGCAGCAGAGAACTGTGTGAAACAGTGAGATAATTCAGAGGTAGATACTCAAGTGTAGGTGAAATGAACATCAGTCCTAAGCACAATATTTCGGAACACAAATTAGACAGTAGGAAAAATAAAGTGTGACAGAGAGGGCAAGAGATTCAAGAAGCCCACTTTGGAAAACTTGACAGGAGAAACCACACATTTCTTATTTTTATGATCTTGGAGCAGAATTCCTCACAGGGGCTCCACATTCCTTGGGCTCAGACATGATTAAACACCATATCTTTTTAGATGTTTTACTATTCCAAGCTCAGGAATACATAAATAACCCCTTTCCAGCTACCACTCCTCAGCCTGGAATTTAAGCCGAGTGCCTTCTGGGTTTCAGTCTGCTTGACCAGGCTCCACAGAAGAGCACCAGAAGGCTGCCTTGCTAAGCAGCAGCTTGGGAATCTGGATGTGCGAGAAATGAAGCCCATGTTGAACGCACCTGAAGGTAGCAGAGAAGAACCATCAGCAAAATGGAGGCCATGTTTCTTCTTGCCTTAGCATGTTTTAAGAAGCAACAATGAAATTGTAGCCGTGGGGTGAAATGAAGGAAGTTTCATGAAACAACTCAGATCCAGAACAAAGTTCTAAAATCCCTCCCAGTAGCTGGCATTCATAGGGATGCAGGGTTTTCCTGAGCAGGCAGACTTGAAGATTTGTGTGTCTGCTAGAGTCAGGGTGCTTCAGAATTTAGATCTAAAGTCATCCCACACCACCCAGCTGTGAGTTACACGGAGAAGTCCATACGCCAAGGGGCCCTGCCTGGGGAGAGGGGACTGGCACCTGCCTTACCTGTTCCAGTCCCAACCTGCCTCTCCAATCTTTCTCCCTCTAACACCCTGCACACCAGTCAGTCTGATTACTCTTCACCCTAAGGGTGCCACTTACATGCCTACAGCTGTGTTTTTCTCTCACACCGTGAGTACTCTGTTACCTGTCCTTCTTTCTTCCTTCCTTCCTTCCTTCCTTCCTTCCTTCCATTCTTTACTCTTTCTCTCTCTGTACCTTCTTTTTTGATTTCTTTCTTTTTTCTTCCTTCCTTCTTTCCTTCCTTCCATTCTTTGCTCTTTCTCTCTCTGTACCTTCTTTTTTGATTTCTTTCTTTTTTCTTCCTTCCTTCTTTCCTTCCTCCCCCCCCCACTTCTTCCTTCCTTCCTCTCTCTCTGTCTTCCCCCACTCACTATCATTTAAGTATTGCTCTTCCTCAAGCCCAGTTCAAGTGTCAGTTTCATTCAAATCAATTTCCCTGTAAATTATAGACCAATATTTTTTAAATGATGGTCCTCAGACTATCTGACTCAGAATGAAATGCCAGTTTCTGAGTCCCCCCACCCCAGACTCACAGAACAAGAAGTTCTGATGGTACAAGTCAAGAACCTGCATTTTAACAATCTCCCCCAATGATTCCAATGCTTCCTAAAGTCTGAGAATTTCTCCCACAACCTCATTGTATATTCTTGTAGCAGATATTGTCAGTGCATATCCCGAAAATACCATATAGCAATGTTCCTTCTCAGCAGTTCTCAAACACTAGTGTACATCAGAATGTCATGGTGAGCTAATGGAAAACGCTTGGGATGCAAATAGGGTCTTTGCATTTTTACCAAGTTCTTCTTCGTGCTTCTGGTTCATACTAACACTTGAGGTTCACTGCCTTCCACTATATGATATTATTTTCTGACTGTGACCTGGGTCCTCCATTGAATTAGAGATCTATCCAGAAACAAACACACAGCTTATACTTTCCTAGATGCTCAGTGCCAAATGTCCCAGACATAGCTGGCATTCAACAAACATTATGGTATTGATAACACCACTACTAGTGATGATGAAGACAGTGAAGTGATACATTTCGTTCACTTTATGTCCTTAAATTCCTGGCATGCGAATTCTTCTTTGTACCTCTCAATAAATCTGTTACCCAGTCTTCACCAGGGCCAGCTTCACGGGCATGCGCCCTGGGCAGTTTTTTGAGACTCCATGCTAAGATTAACAACATGACTGTTGTATGGGACCCCGTGCTAAGAAGAGCCTTGAATTGGATCTAATGCCTTGCTGTCACCTCTGTGGCATTCTTACTAACATTTTTAACAATAGACTCATATTTTCATTTTGTACTGGGCCTTGTAAATGAAACATCTAGTCCTAATCTTACAGACTCATTCAATTTCAGATATGTTTCTTTCTTTATATTCTGCCTGCATCCACACTGGTCCACAGAGCTATTATCTCACGCCCAGGCAACCGCATCATTGATGCCCGTCCTCTAACCGCTCCTCTCGGCAGCATCTTCCACGTGCCAGCCAGCAGACCTGAAACCAACGACCAATTTTCATAGACATGAAAAGTAATAGGGGACACAGGTGGTGGGACTGTAAATCAAGACAGACAACTGGTACTTTTTATTAAAATTTAAAATTCACATATACTATGAGCCAGCAGTTTTATCTTTAGGAATTCACCCTGTAGAAGCAAATTGCTTAACATTATACAAATGTTCACTACATTGTCTATAATAGAAAAAGGCTACAAGCAAATTAAATGTCCATAAATAGAAAACTAGCTAAATTCATACAAATATACCTATGCTCACATGGGCATAAAAGACTTCTAGAAGTAGATGCCAAAAACTAGGAGTAGCTGCTGCCTCTGAAGAACTAACGCGATCTCTCCTGAGAAGATAATTCATCTTAACATCCTAGTCACCTCTTAAAGGCACCACCTCAGAACGCCACCACACTGAGGACCAAGCCTCAACATGAGTTTTGGTGGGCACAAGCCATATTCAAACTATAACAAATATCCCCAACTGAAAGTACACAAATGGCCTTTTGCTGCGACAGCCGCAGCCATGAGTCTGCTCAAGCTTCAGAAGAGGCTTGCCTCCAGCGTCCTAGGCTGAGGCAGAAAGAAGGTCTGGTTGGACCCCCATGAGACCAATGAAATCGCCCATGCCAACTCCCATCAGCAGATCCAGAAACTGATCAAAGATGGGCTGATCATCCCCCAGCCAGTGACTGCCCATTCCCAGGCCGATGTCAGAAGAACACCTTGGCCCGCCAGAAGGGCAGGCACGTGGGCATAGGTAAGCGAAAGGGGACAGCCAAGGCGCGGATGCCCGAGGAGGTGACCTGGATGAGAGGATGAGGATCTTGAGTGGCTGCTCAGGAGATACCGTGAATCGAAGAAGATCGACCACCACGTGTATCACAGCCTCTACCTGAAGGTGAAAGGGAATGTGTTCGAGATCGAGCGGATCCTCATGGAACACATCCTCAAGCTGAAGGCAGACAAGGCCCGCAAGAAACTCAGGCTGAGGCTCGCAGGTCTAAGACCAAGGAAGCGTGCAAGCACCTGCAGGCCAAAGAAGGGGTCATCAAGACTCTGTCCAAGGAGGAGGAGACCACGAAATAAGGCTCCCTGCCCTTGTCTGTACATAGTGGCCTCGGTGGTTACAAAGATCAGTCCTGCAAATAAAACGGGCTTTTCCCTGCGAAAGAAAGAGAGAGAGAGAGAGAGAGAGAGAGAGAGAGAGAGAGAGAGAGAAAGAACACAAATGTCCATCAATAATAGAATGGATGACTATATTATGGTCTGTCTACACAATGGAATACTATACACCAATGAGAAAAAAATTATCTACCACTAAACTGCACAAATACCTATTTATTTTTATTTTATATCCTTGGCATTGCTTGAATCTTTTTCTTTTTAATTTTGCCACGTATATCACTTTTTTAATCACAAAATTAAATTTAAATGCATTAATGTTTAATTGATTGTTCTCAGGAGCTTGAAAGAAGACAGATGTGAAAGAGTACATACTGTGAATTCATTTATACGAAAAAAATAAAAGTCAAAACCTATATGGTGTCAAAAGAATCTGAACAGACATTTCTCAGAAGAAGAGATACGGTCAACAGATCTGTGAAAAACTGCTCAACATCTCTAATCTTTAGGGAAATGCAAATTAAAACCATGGTAATGAGATAGTACCTCACACCTGTTAGAACGGCTATTATCCAAAAAAAAAAAAAAGTGACAAGTATTGGCAAGTATTGAAAGGGGAACTCTTGCACACTCTTGAATGTAAGTTAGCACAGCCATTTTAGAAAATGGCATGGAGGCTCCTCAAAAAACTAAAAACAGAATTACCATATGACCCAGTAATCTCGCTTCTGGATATGTATCCAAAAGAATTGAAGTCGGTAGGTCAAAGTGTTATCTGCACTCCCATGTTCATTTCAGCACTACTCACAATTGCCAGAATAGAAGCAACCTAGGTGTCCACTAACAAATGAATGAATAAAGAAAATGCAGTACATCTACACAAAGAAATACTATACAGCCTTTAAAAAGAAGGAAATTCTGTCATTTAAGATAACATGGATGGGAATGTAAGACGTCATGCTAAGTGAAGTAAGCCAGGCACAAAAAAAACAAATATTGTATGCTCTCACTTATAGGTGGATCTAAAAAGTCTAAAAAAGACACAGAATAGAAAAGTGGTTACCAGAGGCTGATGGAGAGGGACAGACATGGCGAAAGGGAAGGTGCTGACCAAAAGGAACAAAGTTTCAATCACTGGAGGAATAAATTTTAGTGACCTGTTGCACTGCATGGTGACCACAGTTTATGATAATGTATTGTATATGTCAAAATGGCAAAAAGAAGAGGTTTTTAATGTTCTCACCATAAGAAAAATAAGTTGGTGAGGTGATAGATATGTTAATTAGCTTGACTGAATCTTTCGTCAATGTATACATAGATCAAAACATACATTGTACCCCATAAGTTTGCACAATAACTATTTGTTAATTAAAGACAAATTTTAAAAATCTATATGCCGTCAGAAGACTAGATAGGTTACCCTAGAGGCGGAGAATAGCTTGAGAAAGTATATGGGGAGGTGTCTAAGGGGATGGTCATGACTGGTCATGACTTGTCCCTTTATCTGGCTTCTGATTGCAGAGGTGTGTTCAGTCTGTGAAAATTCAAGCTGCACACTTATAATATGAGGTGTACGTATGTAACGTGAACTCTGTACAGATTACATGTAATATTACATAATATAATATGAGCTCTGTACATATTACGTTAAAGATGTTGAAAGACCCAGAGATCTGATAAAAGACACAGACTCATGTCTGTAAGAATGTAATGCATATATGGTCCCTACATGCACACCCGCAGAGAATACTACTCTCATAGAGGGCTTAATAAGCTTAGAAAAATATTTTAAAGCTGAGCACTGGGATCCCTCGTGTCCTCCATGCTGACTTCCCCTTTCTCATAATGTTACTTGAAGTCACACAAATTTAGGTATTTTGGTATTTCAGCACATTTCTCTTCTCTCAGTGGAGGAAAAAAAGAAAATGTCACATGAAGACTTATACCTCAGATGCAGTTCTGCAAACGGTTCTTAATCATTCCCAGTTTGCATCTCCGAGCCAGTCTTCTTGACGGAGAGGACTTATTTTTAGAGAGCTGTGCAGTTGACAGTTGAGAACCCAGCCACCCTCCCTCCTCCTCTCTCTCTCTCTGCCAGAGCCTGCTCGGTTGGGAATTTATATTTTCAACTGTCCCACAAGGATTTATAATGATGCTGGGAATGAGGTGATGTGGAAAGCACAACCAGAGAACTGGACAAAAACCGATGCTTGCAACGGAACATTTAGAAACTAAAATAATGACCATTTCATTTAAAACTGAGGCTTCGGGGATGAAAAATGAGCTAGAAAATTTTCACCTCCAAGTCACTGGATCAAATTACAATTCTAAACCCTAAGAAATATTAGTCCCCAAATTAAGTATCAGTTGAAAAAAAATCATGCACCCAACTATATACCATAAATCAGTGGCTCTCCAAATGAGGTCTTCCCAGCAGCGTACCTCCTGGGAGCTTGTTAGAAATGCACATTCTCAGTCCTACCTAGAATTATGGAGCCAGAAACTGGGACTGGGATCCTGTAACCTGCACTTTAAGAAGCTCTTGAGGTGATAACAATACATGCTAAATTTTGAGAACCACTGCCAGAAGTAAGTGTTCCATAAGGAGTTAAAACATAATCACTGTGCTACATCATATAATTGCATTTTTCACATATTTAAATACGTACAAAAGAATGTGCACTCATCTTTTTTTTCTCAATCTCCCAAGAGGCCAGACATAGTTAGGGAATATCTGGCAACACAAACTGCCTTGTGCACAGAAACCAGGTGAGCATGTGTGTGTGTTCACGTGCCAGAGGCCAAGCCTGTGTTGAACTCACAGAGCCACGGTCACCGGCTTTTGTACATGCTGTTTGTTCACTGTAATCTGCAGTGTTTTCATTTGCTTGGGTTTGAAAAATTATTTGATTTTTCAACACTCGACCCCACACCTAAAGACTTGTGGGAACACCCAGAAATAGATCTACAGGTTCATAAAGATGGTTCAGTTAAGTTCAAAGCAGCAGGTGAACGTTTAAACGTTTTTCAGGGGAAATTGTGAGTGCTGAAAAAAATCTCTCAGATAGGGTAATAATGCCATTGAAGAAAACCAACTTGAGCTTAAGACAGAAAAACCTTGGATTCAATGTCCCATGGGAAAACGCCATCATTTAGGTTTAGATGTAAACATCTATTGAGCATCCATAAGTGCAAGGGTCTGTGAGAGTATCCCACGCAGCATGAAGACCTGAGTCTTTTGAGGGGATGGTACCCATCTCTCTGGAAATATCATCTCCTTGTAACAGGAGAGCTGTTATGGAAGGGACAGAAAGCCAAGGGACTTGAATTAGCTCCAGGAAAGAAAGAAAGAGGGAAAGAAAAGGAGGTAGAGGAGAGAAAGGCATTGGGATTTTATTGGCTCATCAACCGAAACTTTGGAAAGATCAAGGGTAGAGTACCACACGCTCTCACTCATAAGTGGACCCTGAACATTTACCATAATACTACGAGAAACAGATTGGCAGTAGTGGGACACCACCGGGGTGGAGGGCAGGGGATGACACAATATTAAAAGGGTACCTGATCTCAAACCAGGCAAAGTGGGGACCAAAGGGAGGCCCAAACTCTACCTGCACAATGTCCACGTGTGTACCCAATCCTGAGTTGTACCTCACACCTTTAAAATAAAATAAAAATAAAAAGATCAAGGGTATAATTTGCATAACACAAGTTTAGAACCAGTGACTCAAACACCAACCTCTGCTTCTGTTTCTGTTATCAGCACTCTCTAATTCTCTCTTTTTTCAACAGTTTCATAGAAATATCACAGGCCATACCATTGGCCCACTCAAGGTATATAATTAGTCTATTTACAGTGGTGCATCCCTCACAATAACCAATTTTAGAATATTTGCATCACTCCAGAAAGAGAACTTGCACCATTTAGCCATCAAGCTTCCCACTCCTAGAACCTTTCTATTACTCCCAGTATTTGGCAACCACTAATCCATGTTCTGTCTCAATAGATGCACATTTTCTGGCTATTTCATATAAGTGGAATCATGCAATACATGATCGTTTGTGACTAGCTCACTTCACTTAGCATAACGTTTTTAAAGTTCATCCATATTTCAGCACATGTCAGTAATTCATTCCTTTTCATGGCCAAATAATATCCCATTGTATGGATGTACCACTTTTGATCTATTCATCAGGTGAGTTGTTTCTACTTTTTGCCTATTATGAAAAAATGCTAATAGCACTTTTATAAAACAGTTTCTCTACGAGACAGGAATCTAGGCATCACCAGTACTGTGTTCCCTCCAAGTCCCGAATAACTACACAATCAGAAATAAAATATTCCCGGCAGGTTTCATATTAAAAAGTAGGCATGGTTAGCCTGACTCAGGGTAATTCTCAACCCACCTAAAGGGCACCTAATAAGACAGTCACTCCTATACAGATCACTTGTCTGGAGCAGATAAACGAAATGTTTCCTAAAAGGAATAGGGTAGCATAAACATGGTACTATGGGAACTTTTAACTGGACTGCCTCTCCCCTGTTTGTCTAGCTCTCTTCTGCATCTTCTCTGAACGTCAAGCATATGAAGTCAGGAGACTTGGCATCATTAGATGTGAAACCATAAAGCTACCAGTTCTACACTCCTTCAGAAAGATACTAAAATTCTCAAGAACAAAAGTAACATGGGCGAGTCCACACTTAAAAACAAGAAGTCTACACAATGTGAAAGGAGTCCATCCAGTTAGTCAACCATGAGATATTTATTACATATCTACATACTGTGAGTTAGACATCACACTAAGTAACAAAGCTAGTAAAACCCATGGAATGATTTGGGGACTGAAGTGATCTTGTTAAGCATTTTTTTTTTCCTTGCTTTTTCTTTGACTTCTCTTTTTAACTCATGGTGGCCTGTGAGTGTACAGGCTCAATACAGTGTGTTCAGGGGCTTTAAAGTCGTGGACTTGTTCCACTGTCAATCATCCAAGTTTGCTCTGTTCCATGGCATCAAAATGCAACCGACTCCTCAAGACTAGGCTTTGGACCAAAGAGCGAGAACAAAGAACTCTCAACTCTGGAACAAACTCACACTGAAAAACCCTGCAAAGGTTACAGGCACAAAGGTTGCTTTGTTTTGTTTTGTTTTTGTCAAAGGTAAGGATCAAACTTAGTAAGGAGAAATTCCAAGAAGGACAAGACCCTTAGATTATATGGTCCTGACTCCATGCATTTCTCCTTTCCCTTGTGGTTCTATCACCACCCCCACTATCGTTGCCCTGAGAAATAGTCCCATTTCAAGACTGATTAAGCTCAGAGAAAACCCTTAATAAAGCTGAGTTGGCAAACACTATGGAGAACAATAAGTAAATGAATCAGAGTTAGCATTGGCTCTGAAGAGCATCAAAACTGTTCTAGCATTTCCTATCTGTGGGAGGCTGGAAAAGTCATTTATACTCTTTTAGCCTCTCTTTTCTCTTCTGGAAAATAAGGTTTAAAATATTTATTTCATAGCCTTATATTGAGAGCTAAATAAGATTTATTCACTTGACTCACTGATTGCCTATTATGTGTTAGACACTGTGTAAGATATGACAATCATACACACACACTCACACCCTTATGGAGCTTACATTCAAGGCTGGGGAAAGTAATAAACAATCCAATAGGTAGAATATATAGGCCATATATATTTTATATGATATTTGCTGCTATAACAAAACACCAGAGACTGAGCAATTTGTAAAGAACAGAAGTTTATTTCTCACAGTTCTGGAGGCTGAGAAGTCCAAGATCAAAACACCAGCATCTGGTAAGGGCCATCATTCATGTCCTCCCATGGCAGAAGAGCAGAAGAGAGCAACTCATTCCACAGGCCCCTTTAAAAGGGGCATTAATCCATTTATGAGGGCAGAGCCTATGTGACTGAAATACTTCCTATTAGGTTCAACCTCCCAACACTGTCGCATTGGGGATCATGTCTCCACACACAAATTTGGGGAAAGAGATATACATATGTGTGTTTTAAATGTATATATATAAAACTACCACCTGACAGCCATCTGCAATTTGTACCTGTTACTCAAGAATATACCTTTGGAAGAAGCTGGCTTTTTTGTCTGAGAAGAGCATCTCAAGGGGGATTTAGCTATCCAAAGGGAAAGGCCCAATCCCATCTTACCATTGAGACGCTCCAGAGAATGAGAAGCTAGGCTGTGCACAATAATGTGAAAGTCTGGTCTGAGACCTTCAGAGAGGTTGAGGGAAACTTGGCCTCAGTCGAGTAGCGCAGAGTGGAGGGAGAGAGACTGGCTCCTGACCAGGATAGCAGACTGCAACTCAGAAGGAAGCAGCCAAGCTGATCCTCTGTGAAGAAACTCGGTTTGTGGGTTCCAGGAGCAGAGATATCTGATATATAGCCTGAATTTTCCATCTTGGCATTGTAATTGCCTCGTGCTATTCTCAAGCCATTTGTAAGGTTTTGTCATACACTAAAAATAGGTGGTAGTCATGCTTTCTGGGAGAAAGCAAAGGGTTTCTGTTCATACTTGGAGTGCCTCAGGCTGGGGAGGAGCCAGCAGGGGTTGAGAGAAGGCAAGAGGTGTGAAGAGAAATGCCTAGAGGAGCTATCTGGAGTGAGAGAAAATGGAGGTCAGATAGAGGACCGAGGTGGTTTTCTGGGGAGTGTCAGAGATACTAAGAAAGGGGCCATTGAGAAAGACCTCATGGTACAGAGTTTCTGGTTGCATTTGTGGACCATTGAAGAGAAACCCCAAAGGCAAGAGAATTTGGAAACTTTATGAGCACATACATAACATTCTAGGCACATCGTAGACACTCAATAAATGTTCATTCCCGTCTTCCTTCTCCTTTGTTTTCATAGTAAAGTCACAGCAAAAAAAAAAAAATCAAAGATGTAAGAAACTGTTCATCCAACCAGGTAACAAGGAGCTACCGGAGACAATTTTCCTACAGGCAATATTGATTCAAAATGCTTATATAACTGTCCAAGTCCTCTTGCACCCTAGTTTTTGGCTTGATGTTGCATGACGGATCCCATTTTTCTTTTTGCTGTGTGAGAGCTGGTGTCCAAGTGGTTTTGTCTTTGTCCCTATCGAGGCTTAAGTGAATTCTTACTGAGCAACCATTTAACACCCAAGTTCAGTTCTTGTTCCCAAATGTAAATGTCTTCCCTCCACATAACTGGGAGAAGCATTCTATTTGATGATACACATGTTCTTATCTCTAAGACCAAGCTTGTTTGCTAAACACAGGGTAGCCTGACCATATGACCTCTATCCAAAGAATACTTCAGTAGATATGACCATACAGCTAATATCCCAAAACACTACTATCAGGGTGGTTGTTCTGACACAATATATTGAAGATTGTATCTTCTTTCCCTGTGCTTCCTGCTGTTTATTTCTCATTCAGATGTTTCTCATTGAAGCAGCATGTAGTTTGGTTTTCTTTCCTCTGCAGCATCTCTTTTTCTGATCCCTTTGGTTGTGAGTTACTATTTACAGGTAAGACTGGAGAAGGAGTTTGTCTGTAGTTACATAATTTCATCTGTTTAGCCTCATGAGGAAGCGTACTGGAAAGATCTTAGAGGTGGTGCACATTTTGTAGACTAGTAAATATCTTGCGGGTACTTTAATTTATTTTATAGCTTTTTCCAAGGTTGGTGCAAGTCTGCAGTGGAAGAGTCAGTTCTTCCTTTAAGTGACGGAAGTGAACCAGTCTCAAGTAGAAGGAATGTGTATTTAAATTTATGATAGCTGAAGTTGGCTGTGACAGCCACATTCTTGTTCTACTTTGAGCTTGGCAGGCCACCATAATATTGTGCTTGGTGTGTAGGCAAGAGCACTCTTTATTTTTCTTTGTTGGGATCTTATAAAGCTCAAGAATATATTTTTCATTTGAGACTTTGATAAACTACACAAAGATTATGTGAACAGCCAAGCTTTGCCCAGCCTGACGAACCAGTAAAAAGAATGTATTTACAGTATGTTTATGTTTCCCTGCTATGAGACTGCAATGTCTAGCCAACAACTTTCTTTCTACGGAGATAGATTTACAGTCAAACCCTGATAGCAAATTATTTTATTCTAAACTATCTGTTCAATTTGTTCACTATGGAAGTCTGGTTTTAAGAGAAATAATATATTTTGAAAATATATAGGCCCACAGTATAAATGGTCTGGTTTAAAATCCAGAGGTATTACATTCATTTGACTCAAACCCACATCCTGCATCCTGAAGCAGTGCAGTGACTGATAGCAATCTTTCCTTCCATCCACCTCCACAAATTCAAACACACTCACAAGTATGTTGCCACAACATATCAGAAGGAAATTTTATTATAAGAAATTCACAAGCCATCAGTATTTTCCAGTGCTCAAGAGATGTGTTTCAGACGTTAGTTCATTAAATACGTTATTATTGAACACCTATTCTGTGCCAGATTCTGGGGTTTTATATAGCAGAACACCAAAAGACAAATTTCCTATAGTCATTCAATATGGGGCGCAGGGAGATGACAAGAATCAGATGACTACATAATATAAGGTTAACTAGTGGTAAGGGCTTAGAAGGAAAGTTAGTTTCCAAAAGAATCAAAGGGGTGCTTGTTGAAAATGCAGATTTCTGAGTCTTCCCACACTGAGCTAGAGTATCCATTCTAATATTCATGATTCCCACGATTACCTGGGAAGGGTCTCCAACTCCACTACCAGTCTGCAGGGAAAGTTTGATTTATCTAGAAGTCTATCTTGCCCTGTTCAGCCCTGGCAGGAGAAAATAAAGTGTTCTTCATGGAAGCTTGCCCTCTGCACAGCCACCTATGCCTAAGTTGGTAATATAGTCACAGTGACGATCACCTAGTAGATGTCTTTCTACCAGACACAGATAGCTGCAGCTCTGGCTGAGACAGCAAATGACTCTGAAGTTAACTGTGCTCCAAGACCACTCACGGCTGCTAGAGGCAGGAGGCACTTTAAAGAGAAGAAAGCAGAAGGTGCTAAAAAGAAGCATTTATTATTGGAGCTGAGGGGGAGGAGGTCAGTTAGATTTTCATCCTAATAATACATGACCCAGACACATCAGACCTATCCTACTCATATGAGCCTCAAACTGTGTGTGTGTGTGTGTGTGTGTGTGTGTGTGTGAGAGAGAGAGAGAGAGAGAGAGAGAGAGAGAGAGAGAGGGAGAGAAAGAGTTTGTTTCCCTAGAAGGAGCAGTGGGGTCAACAAGAGAAGAGGTTAGTAATTAGACTGATGCATGCTTTTATCACTGCATGAACAAATGAAAATGATATCTCTAATTCCATAGACAATTACTTCTGGAGGGAACCTTAGCCAACATTCACTCAGTTTACAAGTAAGGAAAGTAAAGACTAGAGAGGTGAATAGTGTCCCCAAATATTCCTGACAATTTGGAGAAAATGCCAGTTGCAGTATGTGGCCTTCTGCTACGGGTAAATACTATAAAGTCTCTCACATAGGCTTATTCAATATAACCCCTTTTATTTAACCCCAAGCTTTTTTTTATTAGAAACAATTGAATTCAGATGAGTCCTAATAACCGTTGGCAAAACAAATACCTTAAAGGAGCCTTAACTAAGTTAACTTAGTTAAGGAGCGTTAGCTAACCAGGTGTACTTAGTGTGTAGAGTGAGGATTTTCCTGGCAAGGTTGAAATTCTCGGTGATTTACATCTGTTTACTGTCATTTGCTGAGCCAGACGTGTGGGAAAAAAGGGGGGTGGAGGTAAGTTCTGGAATGTCTAACCCGTTGGAAGGACGGTAATGCGTGGGGAGACTCAGAGATTTCCTCTCTGAAAACAGCTTAGAGGCTCCAGAAACAAAGAAGGGTAGCAGCACTATATCTGTGGTTCTGAACTGGACACAGCCATTCGGAAAGACAGAGACCCTCTTCAGGTGAGGTCACCTGGAGAGGCAAAGGCCCATTTAGGTCCTCTTTGGTCATTAGGAAGGAAAGTGTGCTGGGACAAGATTCTCAGCTGAAAATCAGTGAACATCTCATACTAGGACACCACAGCACCCCCTTGGAAGTGCCGAGCTATGCCTGTGGCCTCAGCTTTGCACTCTAAAGGTTCACGGGACCTGCCCAAGGCGATGCCAGCAGAGAGATTAGATCCACTGGTGTCCCTTGACAGTAGTGATGGAGAGGTGGGACCTACGGACAGGACTTAACCATAAATCCTAGCAAAGTCTGGAACCAAGCCGATGGTTAAGAGGCAGTGTCTTCAGATCTCAGCCCTGAAATCCCCTTCTGCCAGCACCCTGGCAAAGTCACGCTCGCTCTTCCATGTCCAACTCAATCACGTGTTCCAAGAAGCTGTCTGATCCTCCCAGTCACAGACCGCCATCCACTGTCTTCGATGATGTTTCTAAACTTCGCCACTGCTCATTAGAATTATCTGCCCACGTTCCTCCAGAGTTTGTGAGCAGGGTCTCGTCTTATTCACCTGCGTATGTTCCTCCCAAGCCTGACTGTTTGCTTGTCCTTGTAGGAGTGCACCGTTATTTGCCAAGGTGGATATGGAAACGCATTTAAAGGCTTAAAATGTTAAGGCTAGGCATTCCAGCCAGCACCAGCTGGGACTGCAGAGAAGCACTGCTAAGTTTGAAACCTCGTGTCCTGAACACTAAATTGGAAAACGCTATTCAACTCTCACCTCCTCCATGAAGATATTCCTTGGCATATTTGTCTCCCATACGTAGCCATCTCGGCCACGACTCATTGTCTAAATTTTCTTCCTTCTGACATTGCTTCTACTTTTGTCCTTATTGCTTTTCAACTCTCATATATTTTAATGACTATTTTAATGATTTAATGGGACACAGACCTTGCTCTCAGATAGATCTGAATTCAAATCCTAAGCTGCCACTTATTAATGACATGCCCTTGGGCTTAACTGTTTCTCAGTTTTCATATGTGTAAAATGGGAAAACAATAATACCCCACAAGGTTATTGTGACCCTTTAATGAGTCAAATATAAAGTGCCTAGCATGAAAGCTGGCACAAACATAAATGTTAGTTCTTATTTTTACTGTTAATAAATAATAAATAGCTCCCAGGTTGTTTGACATTTTATTTGAAAATGAATTCCATTAAGTATCTGACTTTGAAAGTTTTGCTATGGAAAAACAAACAGAAACAAAAATTTTGCTTATAATTTCAGGAGAGCCATGAAAGCCCCAAATCCATCCTATCACCTCAGTTTGGGATAGTCCCATACAGAGTGTGCCTTAGCCTTCAACGAGAGTATGTGATTTTTGAGGGCTAAAATCATGTCTTTTTTTTTCTCTGTTCCCCACAGCACCTATAACACCGCCCAGTACTTGGAAAGCACTCAATAAATATTGCAAATTTGTTGACGCCAAATTTTAATTCTTCATTGAATGTTGGAATTAAGCTCTAGAAATGTGGAGTTCATTCTCTTTTATTAATGGAGGAAAAAATGAGTTTTGCTTTCAGACTCTTTGGAGGGCTTGATGTTACTACTTTTGCCCAGAACATAAGTTATCAATTCCAAATGGGACTCTCAGCTTCCAGCAATCTTTGGCCAGTTCCAGGGAAGGACATTCAGGCCTCTGAGCCAAGTCACACTAGCTGGGAAAAGAGAATGTTCTTAGCCAGCGTCTGAACCAAAAGTTGCTCATGTCTTTACTGACAACCAGATGTCATGGTGGCCCATCACAACTGCTCATGTGAGCCACTCGCAGCGTGTCAATTCATACCAGGAATAAATTTTGCGAAATAGGCTAGAAAGTGAGCCAAAAATGTAATAAGAACTCTGGCAATAATTAACTTATATTACTGAACACCTTTTTAATGTAAACACACTATAAACATGTTTATCTGAAATAATTGATGAAAGGTGTGTTTGTCAAGGTGTAAGTATGGTCACATGACATGACCTACACCCCATGTCCCTCTCTATACCCCTTACTGTTCCTTTCAGGATGTGGCCGTTTTTCTCCTTCCCCTCTACTTAGCTCCCATTCATAACTGTAGCACATTTGGGGGGGAAACAGATACTGACTGAAAATAGCACATCTTCTTCTGTTCTGTTATTGGAGTGTGTTTCTGTCTTACTTGAAATGATCTCTTAAGTAATCGTGTGCTGTAACACTATAACGATGTGAATTTAAAATGCAATAATAATAACTAAGGAAAAGAAAAAACGTCTCTTTTTGTAGATCCTGTCAGCATGAAAGCCCAGCCTTCCATATTTTTCCTCCTTTTTCCTAACATATGAGTAGTGGATTCCACGTAGGTTCTTCTTCCTGAGGCCTTGTGTTCTTCAGACTAACTGTCTCTGGCACCCTGCTCATAAGGATGAAGGGTAGGCTGGAGAGCAATCGCCTGCTTGCTGAAAACGCTGCTGAGTGCATGAGGAGGATCTTGGAATTAGGAGCAGATCTGGGTAATTCTGACATTCTGTTCTGCACTGTCTTCCAGCTTAGGGGGAAGAAAGTACATAGACTACAGTCAAGTCTACAGACTCACGTTGCAAGGAGGGAAAGAACCAGTTAATAGACTTTCAGCATGGACTTCCTATAGTGAGCTTAACAAACAGAAATGAACACAAGACAGACCTCCAGTGTCCACAAGGCACACGAGTGCACACGCACAACCACACATTCACATGCACGTGTGCGTGCACACACTTTATCTAAAATACAACTTCTACGTATACAGTGTTTATGAAAGCATACTATAAAACAAACCAAAAAAAAATTCTTAAGCCCCCAGGCTTGGTCCATCCACTCCCACCAACAAAGTAATTCCCTCTATCCTGGCTTGTTAGCCCTCGTCTATGAGTGGAAAACAGAGGAGTCCCTCAGATACAGCTTCCTAGTGACTAACAGAAATGTTCAGAAGAAGCTTAGCTGCCCCAGCCTTTCTCCTTATGCCCCTTGGGCACATCTTTTCTCCTCGAATGCCAGCAAGAAAACCAAGGCTGCCTCCTGTGTGTTTCTTCTCTGACTTTGAGTGACCTCCTGAGGCCTGCTCTAGTCACTAATGAGTTAAACTTTCTGCCTTCTTACCCTGCCCCACCTCTTAATAATCTTGCTAATGTGTAACTTATCTTTGGATACAGAGATAAGAAGACCCAATAGGTAACAACTTGTGTTTAGAACAAAGCTTTGGCTTAATGAGGAGAACTGGTGGATGAAATAAGCAATTTGACTTAGGGCAAAGTCTGGAGCCCCTTTGGGGGCAGAGGGGGTGAGTTTATGCAACGGACTCAAAGTATGTGAGTGAAGAAAATCAGCCCTGCTCCTGACTCCCCTTAAGAGAACTCGATTCTCCACTTTGCATTCCCTGCATAGCTCTAACAAACAACCTGAAGCTTGGCTCCAAGCCAGCAAGACTTGGAGATCCCAGCATTCAAGATACAATTTTTTTTCCTGGTTCACAGTGCCTCCAAGTTTCTAAATAAGAACTTCCCTTCTTCCAATTCATGAGAATTAAATTTTTGAAGCAATGAAATCTTTATGGAGAGCAGAGTGGGCAAAGCACCCTGGTAACCTGGTACTTAGAACATGAGCCTGGTTCTATCC
The DNA here is from genome assembly GCA_963574415.1 of Tarsius wallacei. NCBI lineage: Eukaryota > Metazoa > Chordata > Mammalia > Primates > Tarsiidae > Tarsius > Tarsius wallacei. The sequence goes on along the minus strand of CAUYQG010066536.1, from coordinate 5,759 downwards.
ATCTTGGTCCTGGGCCTCCTTCTCACCACGCTGGCCACGCTGAACACAATGACACCATGCTAGTGTCCACCTGTAGTAGGTTGAGACTCGGCTGTCAGGAGGAGCTGGACGCTCAGGTACCCAGATCTCGGCAGCCTGTCTGGGGGTTCAAATGACAAAGTCAAGTGACTACAGGGAGTCACTCTCTTTCCTGCCCATTTCACAGCCTCCACAGTTTCATGGGAGCTAGACTTACACAAGGAATTTATGTTTACTTGGAAAGCAGAATAAGTTTGTTTTTGCTAGTGATCAACATGCAAAGAGCCTCATCTTGAAAGCAAAAATACAGCCCAGATGGAATCAATGAGGTTCACAGTCATCAGATTTCATATCCCCACACAGGTGCTGTCTTGTCTCCCTTGGCAGAGTTTCCCCAACTAGTATTAAAGGTAAGAACCTTGAATACTTTAAGAATTCTCAACAGTTTTGTTTTTTGAATACCCTCAGTGGTGGTAGTTCTTTACCCTTTCAGAGTGAGTTTGGTTTTTTGAAGGCAACCAACAGTCATTTGGACTTAAATCTAAATACTGCAATTAGTCATCAGTTTGGTTGTCTGTAGCAGGCAGCTGCTAAAATGGGTCCTGGTCATCCCCGCCTCCTCCTCTTCACACCCTTGGGCAATCCCTTCCCCTCGAGTGAATTCACTTTTAAACAATAGACCAACGCAGCAAAAGTGATGAGATGCTACTTCCAAGATTAGGTTACTAAAGGTCTGTGACTTCCCTGCTCACACTCTCTCGCTGTTATTCTCCCTCTTGTTTGATTCCTGAGAGAAGCCCCTGCCATAGTGTGAACCATCCTGTGAGGGGCAAAGAACTGGAGTCTCAGCCAGCAGCCAAGGAGAAACAGAGGTCTGCTCACAGCTACTTGCACAGGTTAGCTTGGAGCAGATCATTCCCCATTCAAGCCTTGAGATATCTGTAGCCGCGGCTGGCACTGCCATCGCAGCCTTGTCAAAGACCCTAAGCCAAAGGACCCAGATTCCTGACCCACAGAAATTATGGGATAACAAACATTTGTTGTTTTTAAGATGCTCGTGTTGGAGGCAATCTGTAAAACACAGCAACAGATAACTAATACAGATTATGTTAAGATCAGACAAGGGTGTGGCCACTGAACAAGGAGATTTGTTCCCTTTTGTACCACAACACTGATGATTCCAAATTAACTCTCATCCTTACGTTATAACAAGCATAGCACCTCTGGGAGCGCCTGTCTCAGGAGTACAGGTCTGACACCCGGACTCCCTGCCCACTTCAGGCCTCCCTCCCAGATGGATTTGTGGCCTTTTCGCTGTTTCTATGTCTATTTGATAGTGAGTTTAGGGTAGGTACCAGCGGACCACGGCTGATCTGAAAAGCAAGATGGAGACAACAAAGGAAGATGGAGGAGAAATAGAACTGAAGGTGGAGATAAGAGGAGAGTAAAGGCAGGGCAACCATCAGCCTGCCCTGCCCCTGGTGTGCCACAAGAATAGAGTTTCTCAAGAGTCACTTCTTTTCCTGCTAGTGTGCTGGCAGACGTGTGGCTGATTTGCCTGTCCCTCTATTTGACACTACACATTGCATCAGTTAGTCCAGCCAGTTGAAACCACTCAGAAATGTGGTCATAATATATCTTCATTTCTACTTTTGTCAACAACCTTCTCTACAAAACTGAGTGCCCTACTTTCAAGTGTCTCTGCTATGCTCTGAGTGGGAAAAATAAAGACTCCTTTAAAATCTAAAAGTGTTGTTTTATCATCTCAACAAAACACTGTTTTACATGCACATGCACGCGCAAACCCAGGCACACACACACAGCAATTTCCGTGGTAACCCCTCTGACCAGGAGACCAAGTTTTCTTATTGTAGGTGCCAAGTTCATATTGCTGATCTTCTAACCACACTATACATGGCTTCTGGACTCAAACTTTTATGGAAATAAATTGGGCTTGTGACCTTTTTTATGGCAGTTGAATAACTGTGGAACAGATGCATTAAAATCTTTCAATATAAATTTTTATTTGCCTAATTTTGAGATTATTTCCTCTATCTGCTGTCCAAGGTTCTCTTCCTTTGGATAGCACCAGCATACCACTCACCCACACCATCCTTTTGCCGCCTGGCTTCAGGAGATCCAAAGACTTTGCTAAGCTGTCAAGTAGTGGAAAGAACAGTTGGAAGAACCAATGAGCTATTCTTTCTGGGCTGTAGGAGGCAGTTCTCTGCAGCTCAAAAAGCACAAAGGCAACCCCAAGACAAAGGGGTTTCCTTCTTCCTGTTCCCAGGGAACGTATCATTATTTCCCATGGGAACTGGGAAACTGATGTGTGCCTGCTTCTCTCCCTACTATAGAGACTAAACTGTAAATGGAGAAGAAGCTTCTCTGATTTCATCTATTCTCCCTCATTCTTCCGAATTGGCAATCCTATGTCAAGATCAAGAAATCGTGTTAAGATTGGTTTTGGATTAGTGAGTTTGTGAAGAAGAGTTCATTTTCGGGACCTCAGTGTATGGTTTAGAGGATCTTTCAGGTGTCTTTGTAGGGAAACCTCCTCCTCACACCTTCGGCAGCACTTGTCACCTGGATGATAATTGCACAAGCCCCTGCCAAAGTCATTTCCCCCCACTGAAAAAGCATAACATTAATGAGTGAGGAAGGCGTTATTATAAGACTGATGCGAAATCTGCTATCACTTCTATTTAAAAATAAATAAAATAAACAGACCATTTGCATATGTCAGTATTTGCTTACACCGCTGGTAACCAATTGCCTACCACCCATTTCACCAATCAATGCAATGCACCATCATGGCGGACATAGGCCCTCTGGGTCTCAGCCCTTTACGGTGTAACTTGGTAAAGTTGCTTAACCCTAAATCTTGGTTGATTTTGAAAAATGAGAAAATTACTAATTCACAGTCTATGGGGTTGATGGAATTGTAAAATGCATTAATACAAAATAAAAGCTTTTAGCATAATATTAACTATCATATGACTAGCTCAGTCATAGCAAAAGTTATGCAAATGTTCCATGCATGGTGAGAGTGGGAGAATACCTCCTATTCCATCTATTTATCTCCTGGACGGCCTTCTTGGTGACTGAAGATTAAGGACATTTGTCTAGGCCAAGGGTCAAGAAACTATAGTCTGTGGGGTAAATCAAGTCCACTTGTTTCTGTAAATAAAGTTTTCAAAATTCATTGGCTATGTATTGTCTATAGCTGCTTTCAAGCTACAACGTCAAAATTGAGCACTTGAGACTGCATGACTCACAAAACCTAAAATATTTATTCTCTAGCCTTTTCCAGAAATATGTTTGCCAACCACTAGTATAGCCTGCTGTGAGACACTAACATAGCCTGCATTGACAAGCTTTTATGCGGGACAAACTACATAATCTGCAGGGCATATTGCAAAATAAAAATGTGGAGCCCTTGTTCCAACTTTACTGGGAATTTCAAGACAGTGGCAGAATATCTTTAAAATAAGCATGGAACCTCCGGACTTGGAGCCTAGAGTGACTGACACAGAGGTCAGAGGTGACACATTGCTAAGCCCACCCTTCCTTTATATTCTCTGGAGTTTACCCCTAGTCTAAACTTCATTTTTATTTTTCATTTCCTTTCATTACTTTTGAAGCAAAATCTAGAACAGGAAAGGGAAGCATTTCCAAAGTCATGCCATGAGTAGTTCCAGGTAAGTGGGGTTTGGGGTTATCTATTGAAGGGAGAACTATTCATAAGAAACATCTTGTTTCACATGGCACAATGTTCTCCTTCTTGGTTTTTACATTAAATTATTATCCTGGGTTTGTTCTAATGTCTTAATATGATTTAACTAACCATAATACCCACTCTACCAATACTGGTTAGCTGACCCAACGGGAGTCAACATATTGGGTATTTGGAGTCTGACAATTATTAATGCATTTTTCCTTGAACAATAAGGAAAGAGTTTGGTATTTTTAACCTTGTAAAACTAGAAAGCATGTCCTAAAGACCAGAATAGCAACTCCAAGCTTGTTAGAGACAAGAGTATAAGACAGAGTAAATAATAATTACTTAAGTTGTCTTTTTCACATCTTTTTAAAATAAGATACTACCTCCATTCAGAGTTCTAATTTATAATCTTCTTTTAAAAACAGAAATGTACTGTTAAAAACATAGGTATGGCCGGGCTCAGTGGCTCAGCCTGTAATCCCAGCGCTTTGGGAGGCCGAGGTGAGTGAATTGCCTGAGCCTGCGGGTTCGAGACCCACCTGGGCAACTTGGCGAGACCTCATCTCTACAGTAAATCAAAAATTAGCTGGGAATGGTAGCGCGCACCTGTAGTTACAGCTACTTGGAAGGCTGAGGCGGAAGGATCGCCGGAGCCCAGCAGGTCGAGGCTGCGGTGGCCGGGAACGGCCACTGCACTCCAATCTGCAAGACAGAGTGAGACTCCAACTCAAAAAAACCCCAAAAAACATAGGTATGTACTTTTAAAGCATTCACATATTTACATCCCATCAATAACAGGATTTAAGATGGCTTGATTATCTAAGATTAGCCAAGAAATCATTTTGTTTTCATTCTTTGTTGATTATGCCAATAAATGAGGAACAAAGTAGATAGTCTCCCACCTATTTTTGTCATGTGTGCTACAATAACACCTGGGATAAGGCACAGGAAAATTATAAAGAAAATAAGGCTGACTAGGGTTTAAGATGGCTGACATAAGGCAGCTAGAGTGTGTTTCTCCCACAAAGTAAACCAAGATAGTGTTTTCTCAGCACCCAGAGAAGAACAGGACCAGCAGTACATTCCACGACTCTTCAAAGGACTGATAATAACCACAAAGAAGAGGAAAATTCATTGATCTGGGCAGGAACTGACCAGACTCTCACCTGCATCACCAAAGTCCACCAGCAGCCTCCAGATGCAGTAGGAAAGGTGTGTGAGGGGAATTCGGGGATTCTGTGCTCCTTCCACAAACTCGAAAGCCCCCCTGAGCCTTACGGGACTCCAGTCCAAAAACTATTTGTATTTCTCCAAAGCAATTGAAATTTTTGAAATAATAAATAAATAAATAATGAGATAAAGTTGAGCAGATTCCCAGTAGGTCAGTCTCCTTTTCGACTCTCTCTGGGAACCCTCCCTAACTCACTTTGCACACAAGCTTTCCAAGGTCAAGAACAAGAGGAAGAGATGCGTATCCACTTGAATACAAGACCTAGAGTCTCGGCCCCTTCACTGTTGGCCCATCTCTGGGACCCTCTCTCAGACTTTAGCTCCCTTTTTCCAAGTCCCTTGAAGTCAGGGGATTTTATGCAAGTTTAGTGGGAATCGGTCATGTTTCTCTACTCCTTCCCCCCAACTCACTGTGATCCCCTGCTTCCACAGACAAATGGCCTGCTTTCAACCAGTCTAGCTCTATACCTTCTGAAGACAGCAATCTTAGAGTTGATGCACAAGAGCCTCGCACTTGGGAGCCTGTGATGTCCTGACCGAGCCTGGCCAGGGTGGTGTCCTTGCCTGTCTCCCTGCAGCATGGTCTCGAGGGTCCCTCTGCACCTAGCTTCCTGGAGTTCAGCTCATCTCATTCTTTTTTTTTTTCTGAGTTGGAGTCTCACTCTGTCGCCCAGACTGGAGTGCAGTGGCCGCTCCCGGCCACCGCAGCCTCGACCTGCTGGGCTCCGGCGAGCCTTCCGCCTCAGCCTTCCGAGTAGCTGGAACTACAGGCGCGCGCTACCACGCC